>CAJUYG010000419.1:105968-203351 GCA_910591675.1 Galerucella calmariensis
TGAAATTAAGTAATTTGATTGGTTACTATATTCAGTAAAAAATTATCACTGAAATACAAACTAAAATATCTCCAAACAAAAATATTTATATTATGTTTTGACAAATGACAGTTAATGCATCATCAATCGGTAGTGTGTAGCGTATTTTAATTCTTATTGAAAAAATGGCGACTGATACCACAGCGCCCAATCTGATCAGTTAACAAAACACGCGTTCAGCAGGAAATTGATGATCGCTTCGGTAGCGGTTATACGGATAGAAAATTACTAATTATTATTAAATATTTGAAACTTAAGAATCGAAATAAATCAACATGTGTCCATAGCAACGTGAAAATAGCCCATGGTCTGGTTATCAGTGTAATGTTGACATGATTGGGTGAAATTGTTCATATGATCAAAAATAAGGAAATTTGGTTGGTTCTTGAAACTTTCAAAAAATTTAATTAGGGAGACTAGCATATTGTATGCGATTATAAAAATAAGACTCGATCCACTTCAAAGATACCAATAAATTGTTATGATCAACACAATCGTATGCTCTACTGAGATTCCAAAATATACGAAGAGGACACTCGCCTCCGTCTAATAGATTAGTTATACATTAACAAAATAGTATATTAAGTACCAAGTGTCAACAACGTTAGTTTAGTCTCGACTTTTTTGAGTTACGTTATGAAACGAGTGACTAAAGATGTTTTTGACCCTAGGAGCTCACTATACTTCTTCTGCGCTCGCATTAAAAAATAGTTATTTATGATACAAGTGCGTGAAGTTACACTTTTGCGCAATGAGTGCGCAAAAGTACTTCACGCACAAGTGTCATACAAAACTTTATCTACGATCACATTAAAAAAAATAGAAAAATGTGCTCTGAAGGGGTTGAACATGAAAATAAATTTTCTATAAACAAAAATGGACGCACACGAATTCCCGTCAGGATAACCACTCTACCTGTGTCATAATTAGGGTACGTTAAGCTGTCACTCGAGTTCTCGTCAGGGTGAAAACTGACCTGTTTAAAAGGTGTTTATTTGAGCAGAGATGAGTTGCGCGCAGCGGTCATTTTCTACCTGAATACGAGTAAGAACACCAAAATTAGGAGCCGAATTGCGCGCAACAAGATCAACACAAAATTAAGGAGATTAAGGAAATATTAAATACATTAAATGGTAAAGGTATTTGTACATTTATTTCAGGAATAATAAAACACCTAACCTAACCCCGCCAGGGTGAACTATTAGCCAACTATTCGTTTCATAAGGGGGAAAGGAAGTTCGGCGGAATTTATTCTTTTTGAAGCTAATTCCAATAAATCATGAATCGTTATATAAATAAGAATTAGGAAGGTTGCACGTACGAAGTCAAGTTCAGAGCGTGAAATAAACATAAATAGTATTATTTATATTTACTTATGATGAGCTTGACTCGTCGTATAAATATGCTAACGATAGTGTTTTAAGGGGCATTCTAATTTTCGATTCTCATTATAATTATGATTACCATTACTATTAATATTAGTGTTAGTAATAAGTAATTTAATGTATAATAGTAAATCAAAGTAATAAACAGAACGTGTCCCAGTGCTACAGGTAGTTGTTTTATTCCTGTAAGATGACCCACCGAGTTACCTGCAACACCACCTATTCAGAGGCCCTTCCACACCTATAATCTACCAAGTATCCATCGACGATACATACATTATACCGATAACAGAACAGATTAAATAAACTGGACGGCAATTCGAGTGCGGGATTAAGATACCTGCAAGTGTCGGACGGGAAATCAAGTGTATTATATTGGTCATTACGGAACCTGACGGGAATTTGCGTGCACCGAAACAAATATATACACAACGAATTCTAATTTCACATAGTGTGCAATATAAAAAAATGCATTCTTCTCGAGGTTCTTCCATTTAAAATAAATGTAATTAAAATTTTAAATATAACAGAAAATATTTTTCACTATGTCGGACACTTCTGTCAAATTTACTGACAGTACAAAAGTTTATACAACAAACGACTAAATTCAGGACAACTAGATACTAATTACGTAGCTAAAAAAGAGTGTTAAAATGAAAAACCCATTTAAAAAGCTTTGGTTATTTACGCACGCTTTTGGATGTTATATTGAAAGTCCATATAAAAAAAACGTTCATTCACGCACGCTTTTTAACGTATGTATAATGCATGATTTCACACATTTTTTTGGTTCGTAAATGCCTAATTTTAAAGGTGGTCGTAGATAAACATAATTATATTTTTTCAATTATATTCACAAGATGACAGACAGCTTTCTTTATATATTGGAGTAATCTTTCCAGTTTCAATGCAATCCGGAAAATCACCATTTGAAAAGGAAAGATTGACTGTGTTCGAGGAGACATTATAAATTGCAAAACTGCATATTAAAGAAATTTTGCTTATGCGGCAGGAATGTAAGTGATAATAATGTATATGGCTATTTGTTTATATTTATTGAAGAAACTGAAAAAAAATTGTTGACAGCTGAATTATATTATTTTCATTCTACTCGAAAATCAAAAGAGAAATTCCCAAACATTCCTAATTATTCGTTTTATTTGTGTTAATCTGAAATTTGAATTGTCTTTACTATTCTCACAATAACACATATTCCGTGACGCAAATGAAGCAGGTTTTGTTGAAAATTTCTAGTTATTGCAGTACCAGGAATGTCTAGGTACGTGTTATGAAAACATTGAATCGTGAATCAAAAGATATCAAATCATTACGAAAAAATGTGTAAAAAAGTTATTTTTATTTGTTATCTACCACTATGGAATTTATTAATCAGTCACGGAAAAAAGAAAATTTACAACTAATTCTTTATTAAAAACAAAATTTTGAATTATTTCGACAATATTTGGTAGATTCCGTTACGTTTTTTTTTTTCATGTTCCATAAATAGGTAATTGAGAGACAGTTATTAAAACATATTATTTGGGATTAAAAATGAATTTATTGATAAAAGGTTCACTATGAATATTACTTCATTTTTTAATACTCCCAATAAAAGGCAATGATTAACGACAAAGCCTATAATTAAATATTGAAAATTTTATGTGAAAGTTGAAAATCTTATTGGAATAAAGAAAGCGATACATTTTTTTCAAATATTTTTAACGAAAACTCAATAATTTCGAAAGATTTCGGAATGGTCAGGTGTTTTTTATAGTACAATTTGCTAAGGGGTAGTTTGGTGATCAATTGATTGAGATAGACTCCGTTTCACGTAGGAAGAAGCCACGTGAAGTTTGCCAACTGACTTGCGCAGGAACCAAAATCGGTCTTGTTTATCTATGTCGTCTCGTAACGACCGTTTCAAGCCATTGGCGTTACAAACAATGTTCCATGCCGACAGCAATTTTGTTATTAGAGAGATATTGCTTGTTAAAAAATGCTCTGCGGTATTTTGACGTTTATTGAATGCGCGATTCACTTATTTACGTCAAGTGTTATTAGAAATACGGCACATAATTGTCCTGCGCAGTTGACAAAATAGAACAAATCGCATCGGATTTCTGAGATTAAGGTTTTTGTTCATCATTGTGTTTATTGTTTAGATGTGTTTAGTTTGTTTTAAGGTTTGCGTTCAAAATATGCAAATAGTAAGGTTGTTTGGTTTTTGATTTTTTTTTAAATTATAAGTATATACAGAAAAACACAGGTTATGTCACTTCCTACATAACGCAGCGCTACGTTATTAAATTATAGTGATGGCAATAGCTCTTATTTCCAAATAAATTTTAGGCAAACCGTTATTAAAATAGAGCTACATAAATACCGCACCGTATGCGGTATTGCAATTGGCAATATCTCTCTATTAACATTGGAAGTGTTTGAAGCAATCATTTACTGACTAATATTTTAAGACTTTTAGATAGTTTAACTGTAAGAGAATTTTTTTATCTAAAACCATGCCTCCAAAAAAACTTGTTGGTGTTAAAAGAAAAATTTTCCATAGTCGAAGCCGACAGCTTCTAATTTTGTGATAACCTACAAAATGTGGAAAAGTTACGCTACGGATTTGAGTCTAAGGTCAATTTTACAATATGGCGCTGGCTTTGACAACAAGTCTAGATATAGTTTATTGTCATATACATTTAGCAACAATTTTATGGAAAAATACAATGATAGGGAAAAAATTATGAAATTTTCAGCAAAGTTTTTGAAAATGATAATGATTACATAAATATTTATAATAATATAATATAAAAGAAATGAGAGAAAAAGAAAAAAGGTAGAACGTGTCGGGGGACACATGGTAGGAACTTTAGTTCCTTTTAAGAAAAAATTATGTAATACATTTGACGTTCTAGATAAACGATTTGCATATTCTTTGGTGGATGAGTAGTAAGCATACCAGACTCTCACGCGGTAGACCCGGGTTCGATTCTCAATGAGGACATTTTTTTTATGGTTAATTTTATTTTTAAATAATTATTCTACTTGATATTAATAACGACAACAAGTAGACGTTTGAAATATTTAGCAGAATATTCATTATTATAGATAATGGTACGGTACCCTTCATGAGGGAGTCCGACTGGTAACATCTACTTATAACAGCATCGTATATTTAAATAGAAAAACCGTAGCATTATACAAATTGGACATTCAAGAACTGTACGTTTACCACAAAAAACTTAGTGGAAACATAAAATTGAATTGTTAAATTTTCAATTTTAAGTTATATCACAGTTTATAGAAATTTTAATTTCTAGATTTTTTCTCAAGTGGGTCGTAGAAAAAATATGCTGTTCGACTCGTGTGGATTGTCCATATCGCACTTGAACGTCTACGGCGTCGTGCTCAAACTTTGTCCTCGTGCGATATGGCCATCATATCCACACTAGTTGCACAAACTACTATTTCTATCAAAATATGCCCTTTTACATTTAAAAACAACCTGCCAAATCTCAAATCAATTTATCCATCCATTTTAAAGTTATCGAATTAAAACATTCAAGTTTTCAAAATTTCAACACCCTGTATTTCGAAAAGTAAATGTGCTAGACCCCTTAATCGCACAACAAAAAAAAAATGGAAATAATAGTAAAAATTTATCCGAACAAATTCAAGTAGATCACCAGCACTGCGAATACCAGCTTTGCATAGAATTTTAATATAGCATCGGTGGTTCAGTGGTAGAATGCTCGCATTGCACGCGGGCGGCCCGGGCTCGAATCCCGGCCGGAGCAGATGAATCGCTGCTTCGTAAACAAGAGAGAGACTAAGGAGAGAGCACAAGCACGCAAGCAAGGCACATAACGAAGCAACGTAACATAACGTAGCGTAACGTAACGCGTAACGGTCAGATCTTTTGCATCGCGACCCCTGGTCGCTCAAACATAACCTGACGTAAAGATCTAAGGTTCCAATAAGTAATGCCACAAGGAACTCACAGAAGATATTTATAATGTAATATTAGGTTCTTTTTATTGGCCTATCTGTCAAAGACAGGTGGTCTATACGATTAGCTGCAATGTGACATTGCTATATTTAGAAAGCTTTAGTTCCCTTTGAAACATTTTTTTACAAGGTGATTTGCGTAAAATCTTTTCTTTGAAGACCGTTTGGATATAAATGAAAGTAATATTTCATATTTGAACGGAAGCAGCGGTGAGGAAAATAGTGTAGCAACTTCTAAATTATTCAATCTTCAAAAACTAGAACACCCCGAAACTGGGACTTTGAAAGTCCTATTGCTGGAAAATAAAACGTCTATATCACATGCATACGTATACAGTGATGGGCAAATGTGTGGAACCAAGTAAATATCTCTGGAATTATTAGAGATATCGAAATGAAATTTGGAAAGTGGATACTGCAGTATATTGCCTATTTGTTTTTATATTTTTTAACAATTTTGAACTTCCGGTTTTACCGGAAGTAATGTCGATTTTAAAATTTGCAATGGAACACCCTGTATATTATTTTAGTTTCTGTTGGAACATTTTATTACGAATACAAAAATATCGGGTTCGATATTTTTTATTTCAATACCTACCGAGATATTAACAGAAAAGTAACTAAGGAAAGGAAAAATCTAATAACCATTAAAGAAATAATCATAATTATTAACTGAAACTAAGTGATTTTCAAAACATTGAAACTTAACTAAACTAAAATTAATGTATTAGATGTTCAAACTGAGCAACGTTTACTTCTTGACAATAAGCAAGTCGGCTTGTAAATTCTCTAGTAACATTAGCCATTACTTCTGGTGGAATTCTCTGCATCTCTTGAGTTATTGTTGCAGCTAATTCTTGCAAATTATTTGGTCTATCAACATAAACCTTAGACTTTAAATAATCCCACAGAAAATAGTCTAGTGAATTAAGGTCGGGACTTCGTGCAGGCCATTCATAAGTACCCCTTCTTCCAATCCATCTGTGATGAAATGTCGGTAGGTATTGAAATAAAAAATATCGAACCCCATATTTTTGTATTCGTAATAAAATGTTCCATCAGAAACTAAAATAATATACAGGGTGTTCCATTGCAAATTTTTAAATCGACATTACTTCCGGTAAAACCGGAAGTTCAAAATTGTTAAAAAATATGAAAACAAATAGGCAATCTACTGTAGTATCCACCTTCCAAATTTCATTTTGATGTCTCTAATAATTCTAGAGATATTTACTTGGTTCAACACATTTGCCCATCACTGTATTATGAATCGTTGATGTCGTGTTCTTCGTCGTTTCCACGTTTTTCATCTCTGCTCCAAATTTTAAATATTGTTATTCGTAATTCGCAGCTTCTCCAATGAAAACTGGAGTTAGTAACACGTGACTTTAAGTTGATAGGACACCAGTGCTTATTATTTATTCTTATTTTATTAATTATATTTAACTAGAGGTATCATTGCTAATAAATTTCTTATTTATATTTTTTTTATCACGAAAGTCATAAAAATATGTTTCATAGTTGATTTTTTTAATGCAATAAATACATCTAACAGATATGGATATTATAATTGGGTGCAAATAGACTCGATATCAATTTTTACAATAACAATAAGGTCAAGGAGGTGCTCTTTCTAAAAAAAGCAATCTAATTTTTGGAATAGTTTATAATTACATTGGATTATTGAATTGTTGTTTCATAACAGTTTTTGTTTTTATTTTCAGATATTTCTTGTAATTACTATGTTAGCTATCAACTCTATTTATTTTAATTCTCTCGTTTCGAGGCATAAAACTATGACCTGTAGTGATGAGAAAAATTGGTAAAGCAAGACCAAAACTAGCCTTGGACTAGCAAGACCAATACCAAGGCTAAATGAACAAGAACAAGACCATTATGCAAGACTCAACTTAAAAAAATTATACGCTGCAATATTTAAATAGTAATAAAATAAAGAATTTTGCATGATGATCTTTAAAAATAAAAAAAGTATCAGATTAAATGAATAAGACCTAGTAGTACGCAAGAACAAGACCAAGACTTCATACGAAAGACGGAGACCAAGACCGAATGATTAAAGCAATACCAAGAACAAGACTGAATAAGCAAGACCAAGACTATCCGAGAAAGAAGAAAGAAGCCACGTGAAGCTGCAGTCGTATGCGTGAACTTGTTGTCAAAACCAAAGCTGTATTGTAAAACTGACATTCGACTTCAAAACAGTAGCGTAGCATTTGGTAGGTTAACACAAAATTAGAATTAGGCAATCTAGTGACCTGTCAAATAAAATTCAATATGGCGACACAGGGCAAACAAATGTGATTTAATACATTGTAGCTCCATGCATTTTAGACCCTGGATTTTGGTATACATAAGTGTTTATTTTGGAGAAAGGTGCTTTTATTTTGCTTTTGTGTCTTTATACTAATAATATACAATAAAAAGTTCAGTTTTATAAAACTTTTAAGCTGGGTATATCAATTAAGGACCAACTTTTGGTTGTGTACCTTTATAAGAACATTATTTATTTGTTAGTGGCTTTTAGACTATCAAGAATTATTATTTAATATTTACGGGTAAGTACACACTGACTAAAACATATACAATATTATAATGAGAGTAAAACTTTCATGAAATTGCTGGCATTAAAATTTCACTTGCTTGAATTGGAAGATATCACCTGCAGTATTTAACTTTTATGCTTACGGATTTCAGGAGTGAAACACCTACTTCAAAATGCCAACAACTTATATTGTAGCTATTTTTGGTGCACAAGAATGGATTAAGTAAGAAGCGTAGAGAAATGTGGTTAGCAGCAATCAATAGAGATGATTTAGCAGAATTAAAAATCAAATATCAGGCTGTATGTAGCAGGCATTTTATTCAGTTTTGTTCAATAACAATATTTATAAAAACTAAAAAAAGTGATATATTCTAAATAAAAAATATACTAATCAATTGAACAATATACTAAACACTAATAAAATATACTAAATTGAAGCAAAATATACTAATAAATTCGACTAAAAAGTCTTGAGCACTGTTTATGACTGAATAGACAATACAAAACTAAACTGTTTAAATTGTTTGCCCTGCACGGCCATATTAGGTAACGTGATCTGGATTGCCTAATACTAATGGATAATGGTTCGGCATTTTTTCGTATTACTGTTTTTTTTTAACTAAAATAAGGTGTTCTAGATGAATCTACGGTCAAAAGGCGTTGAAAATAAAAATAAAACTGTCGAAAGAGCATATGTAGTAAAATTGTTTTAAATCATCAAAATCGTGAAATATTAAAAAACAGATAAAAACGCATCTGAAATTTTTATGCGAATATAATTAATTCATCCATTAAATAATTTTTATCGAATATTGTTTTTGGGGTCTACACTTAGAAGATAAATAAACCTTGACCGTTCCGATGAAAAGTTGTTACTAATGGTGAGATAGGATAGAGGGCATCTCTATCTTACAATCATACGTATATTCTATTAATATAATCAAAGTAATTTTATTTTCTTCCAAAACTACATAGGGATTATGCAAAACCACCACAAGGACAAAGTGATTAGTTGACCTGGTTGTCAAAGGTTTTATGTCATGATATTTCGAGAATAGAGATGTAATAATCGAAAAAAATGTTTAACTGGTATTCTCTATGAGCGAAAAGAAAAATGATTCGTCATAGATACAATATAGAATCGACTCCACATTAATCACTCACAATTGTAGTTGAACTCTTAGCGCGAATAAAGAAGTACAACGACATCATCAACAGTAGAAATTTAGAAGAGGAAATAACAAATTCCTACTAATAAAAAGCGGGAAAACCTTGAAGATTTTCATTATTTATATTTGAAACAAATGATTTTTCATTATGATAGCTGCTTTCACACAAGCCCTACAATTTTTTTGTCATTGGTGCACCATTTAACCTATTTAAAGCAGAATCAGCTAATGCTCTCTTGAATGTAACCAGCTGCCACTGCTGACGGTTTTAATCCTGCTTTTCGAAAGGCAAGCTAAAAAAGACCAAAGTTGATTGCACGCAATGTATTTCGAAGCAAATGTTTTCCTCAAGAAACTTTCCTGGCACGTCCTGGAATGGCAGATCTGGCTATTCAGTACTGTTATTCCGGGGCGCTACATGCAAGTGGTGAAGAACGATAAAAAGAAATTTGGAGCCTTGTTAACGTGGAGCCATGATTCAAAAAATTTACCCTATTTTTTTATTAGATAGATAGATAGATAGTTTATTTCCTTTTAAAATCTTTACAATCTTATGGAAAGGGTGAGAACAATATATAAATCTGTTTACAATGAGGTTATTGAAGGTGGATTGTTTCATTCTACAATATATTGGACAATCAAAAAGTATGTGCTCAATCGTTTCTAACTCCTGGTAACAAATTGTGCAGATTTCATTAGGGTTTATCTGATAGGTACAGCCTTTGTACGTAAACTTTAAGGAGGATGTATAACATAACCGAAGTTGCTCGATAGTTCTTGTAATTAGGATGGGCATTTTTAGGTTTAGTATAGATACAACAGGTATAAGAGCTCCCGTTGCTTGTTTTGCTTTCGTGCTACTCTTTTCTGCCATTTCACGGAATAAAGATGAGGAGGTAAAAGTAACACCACGGTAATTTTATGTGTTAGTTAACTCAATGTGGTGGTGATTGATTAGAGGAATTAGTGGAATATTTACATTTATCCAAACATATTTTTGATATATATCCTCATTTTTAAACAGATATTTTGTAAAGTTATTTCAATTTTTATTGTAGTATAGTGTTAAACATCTACATACTGTTTCTTTCGCAATTTTTTTTTAAACTGGTACACTGGATAGAGATAGCAGACGACAAATAAAGTATTTATAAACAATAGTTTGAAGGTTATCTAAGGAATAGGCAAATAACATTTGCAAATAATAAATAAAAAAAAGTGCGATAAAAATTGTTGCTGTAATGAAAACAAAATCTAGGACATAAAAAATGTGTTGTTTGTTCAGTTTTATAAATAATTTAAATAGATTGAATATAAGTTCAGTGCAAAAAATCACAAGTCAAGATAAAAAAAAATTCAGAATAAATTGAGATATACGGTTAAGAAAAAGTAGTTAATAAATAAGTTATGAAAGATATCTATATACAGAGCATGGTCAAAAATATTCGTATATGATCCGTCTGGAAATTGTATTAGTACAGGACGAAGAAGATTCATTGTGGTGAGATATTTTTTTTTGTCCTAATGTTTACCCTAAAGCGATTATTTTAATATTATTGAACATGTGGTTGTGAAATGAATGTTTCAGAAATTTTAATCCCTATACCTCTCGCCCTTAAAGATTCGCAAGGTGTTCTAGTTTCAAAAGTCAAAATTTGTTTCTTACATATTAGAAAATAAGTGGAAGCTATCCCGTTTTTTCTTGGTGCTTGTTTGTCTAAACTGTCTATGCTTTACAATTGAAATTAACTTTAGATTGAGTCTTGAAAAAGTGTGGTGGCCGAGTGCTTGCTAGAAGAAGAAGAGCCATGAAAAATAAGGTTCCCTACCTCTGAGCTAATCTATGTGTACGCTATTTTTAAATTTCAACTGCTGTGTCGCTATTCTTGAAATTCCCTGGAATTTTTACTACTCATGGAAATGTTGACATTTCTATTCCCACAAAATTTCGCTCGATTTAAAAAAGCAGTATTCTTGAAATCAGGGAATAGAAATGAATGAGGGAAAAAGGAAACAGTGTGGTCTAAGTTCTCAAAATTGTATTACCAATCAAAACGTACAAAATTTTGACAGTATAAGTAAACTGTGCTGTGCCATGAATTTTAACGAAATAAGATGTTTTCAACTTCAACCTAACCTTTTTTTCTTCGCGGCATTTTTGGTTGTTTTTGGTTTTGTGTCCATTAAAAAATGAGTTAGTTTCTACTTAAAAAACTCTAGAATTTTCTGCTCACGCGAAATATAACTATGGTATACACACATAATATGCTATGTATGACCTATGGCTGTAGTATAGTGTGAGCTTAGGTGATCCTACCAAAAGCAAAAACAAAGTTTCATCAAATTTCCCTTAGTTTGTATGGTCCAGGATGATGTTCTTGTCGGAGCCTACATACATTTCAATAACATCCTCAACAAGAGATTTTGTTAATCTAAAAATTTGTATAAATTTTCTAGTAGAAAGTTGAAACGGATTTGTATGTGGAAGAACGTACAACTCTTCCAATATTCATTTCTTCCCAAGCCTCCTCAAAATCATCAATAAAGGCATCATGTCAATGCAAAAGTTGGTTGAATTCATCCATAATGCATTAATTTACCGAAAAACAGTTAAAAAGTCTACAAAAACCAACAATAAAATATCCTTTTTACGCGATCGATCTTTTTTTTATTTACAGCATCGGTTGTCAGGTCGGTAGGTTGTGTTTACTGGTTTCTAAGTCTAACACGTCGGTAAGTGATTTACTTATACCGTTCAGACGTCGGTAAGTAAATTACTTACCGACGTCTTAGCCATACATACATTTAAGTGGTCCTAAATAATATACTACTTCATTCATTACACAAAAGGAAAAAAAATAAGAAGATTGATATTTTTTTATACAGAATCGTTCAGAACAATATAAAAAGTAATAAATATTTAAGCATATTAATTTAATTTTTAATAAACGTTGCTGTCGACCGGTAAACAACCCTTACCGTTCTTGATACTTAATATACTATATGACAAACAAAAAGCCAACGATAAGTTTTGAAGTTAAATCCACGTATTTTCACATTATTTCGGCTTTTTCTCTGTCATTGCCAATAGAATAAAATTCCCTTAGGGAGGATAATTTTCCTCATTTTTGGATAAAATGTTTTCAAAAATACAGCATTTTAAAATTTGAGGGAACCCCGCGCCCACTTTTGATCATTTCCCTTCTGAATTTCTATTCCCACAAATTCAAGAATAGCGGCACTGGTGATAAAATTGGAAGGTTCTAGAAAGAGACATTCAAAATTTTTGTATATACTAGAATAACTATGACTTTTACAAACATTAGCATTATTAAACACCAACAGCTGGAGACACCACAATAACTTTCCAAGAGGTTGATTTTTAAATTTAAGCTTCTATTAAAAAGATATTGGTCTTCGTGTTGCTCAAATCGTCTTGTCTTGGCCTAAGGATGGTCTTGCTAGCTTAAGGATGGCCTTGATCTTGATCTTCTTGGTCTTGCCAAAAAACAAAAACCAAGTACAATTTTGCTCATCACTAATTATAAGCCAATATTATCACAGAGAATAGTACTCCTATCAGCCCTATATGCCTTGAAAGAATTTTAGAATTTCTGCATGCTTCATCTTAGACTGACTATGATTCTGTAGTGTCATACATTCCGTGAATTTGTGAGTGGATGCATCTTCTTTCATTCCACATAATACACCCATGTCAAAACTCGTAGTGTAATCTTCGTTTAGCTTGAAAACTCTTTTATTTTCGCCTTGTAATTTCCCAGGAGGATTTGATGTCCTTAGACTTACCAGATCTATGGCCCGATCTAGTTTTAAAGTTTTACCCATTCCTTTCAATAAAATACTTGTGCTGATACCGGAAAGATATTTAGGTCTCCAAAAGGTTATTTCAGCTTGTTTGCTTGCTAGTTCATCTGCTATTTCGTTTTCTACTATCCCATTTTGTCCAGGAATCCACAGTTGGTTGACAATGCTGTTTTAACCGAGCTCATTAAGTTTTTCTATGGATTCCCATGTAGTATATTGAAAAGAGCACGATATAGAAAAAGAGCTAGAGGGTGAAATGAGCATAATCCTTTATTTTTATGCAAATCGGTGCTGGACGAGAGACTTGCAAGGTTTTGCCATTTTTTGAGCTTAATTATCCTTCACGTAGTAGACTTACACTTGAACAACAATTACAACAAACTAGAACAGACAAGTTTCTTTGTTTTGTTGATTCCAAAAAAGCATTTGATATAGTACAACACCAACTTTCTGCCTAGAAAAAGCATGTAATACAAAAATAGGTGTACGTAGGGGATGCAGCATGTATTCTAAGACAAAAAAATATTTCTCTAATTTAAATTATCAGTTTTTTTGTTATGGCCAGCACTATATTTAAATATGTATAAGGTCATTGCGCAGATCTAGATAAAGATCGTTTAAAAAAAGATTTTTCTGAAGTACAAAAAGGCAAAGGATCATCGTTGTGCTTTAACCTTATAATTACCAAATTATAACGATCGTTTGTTGTCTAATAATTAATGATCATTTTTCAGCCTCCCTTAATAATAATCCACCATCCTGCTAGGACTGTTAAAAGGGAGCATTATCAGCTCCGGTTTAAGGATAATTATGTACGCAGCGACGTCTTTAGTACATTATTTTTTTATATGATAGAGAATAGAAAAAGCTCAAAACATTTTTATTTCACATTAATTCTTCTTTGGTACAAATCCTGGTAGAATTATCGATTTCTGTTCAGCTGAGCCAAATAATTTTTTAAACTGGACTTGATACGTCGAAAAAAACGTTAAGGGTGAAGTTAATTGCAAATGGATTACATTTTAACCCATCACGAGCTGAGAAAAGTTATACAAAGAAACAACAAAAAGAAATAACACTGTATGACAAAAATTAATCGGAGTGCCTTCAAAAGAAATTAAATCACATTTTGGAGTTTGCTTTAAGGCGGATTGGATTAGGTCGCATCGCATCGCAAAAATTAAACAATTGCGTTTATTAGCGACGAATTAAGAGTCAGATACGAGTGGATTTGTCGTCCATCGCAGAATTGGAAGTTTGTTCATTCTGCGAAATGGAAAGTTGTAACGAAGAACTTTTTTGATTTGAAAAATTGTATCGGTGACAATAAATTATGTGGCAGTATATGGTTGACGCCTATTATTTTTGGCCAGTATGCTGATTGAAAAAGTGGATGGAAAAATGAATCACTGCCTTAACATTTGACAGGCTACACCAAATCCCTTTTAGAAGAAAAATAATAATTCCAATGGATGTGCCAAAGATCGCCCGGCTAGTGTCAAAAAAATCCATAGTGAAAAATTAATTTATTAACATACCACATAAGCTGTTCACGTGAAAATGTTACAGAAAAAAATTGGGACCGACCCTGCGACAGAACAACGAAACGGAAAAAAGCCCAACTTCTGTACCTGATGCCTAATTAACGGCATGTATAAGGGAGGAAAACTTTCGAGAGGGCTGTAAAAATAACCGCCCCCGTTTCGAAGAAAAATAACAGATTATACCGACAGGATATACTCCAAGCTTTTGTATGTGAGTGAATTATTTTTCAATAAAATTATTACGAGCTACCAAGCTTGTTTTGAATACTCTATTAATAGAAAAAAAGAGCTTTGGTGAATGAATAATGTGTTTTTATTCTCCATTCCTGTTGTAGGAGTAAAGGCCACTCTTTGTGAGCTCTTTTGATCCCTTTTTAACGACAGATCAATCCATATGTAATCTTCTGCTCACTACAGTGTGCGATGAGAGTTTGCCAACTTTGTAATTTTTTCCATTCCTTCCTATCCTCTTTTCTTCTTCCCCAGACACGAATTCCTATTTTTTGGGTCATTAATCACCTGATCTTCCCATCTAAGTTTGGGACGTCCCCTAATTCTGCGATATGCAGGCTACCTCTCAGAGATTTTCCAGTATATTATCCTAAAATATAGACATTGTCCAACGCTCTAATAATTGTAATTTATCACTTGTAAAGATATTCCGGAAAGTCTGCAAAAAAGAGGTCAACGATATTCTTCGCTGATCGAGTACCTTGAAGCTGAACAGCAAGCAAGCTGTAATTCTTATGATTTAGAGCAGAACATAATCTAGTAAGCATTATTTCATCCAGCTTTATTCAATCGTCTCCTGAGTATTTCGGAAGATAGCTTCTAGTTCGTTTCTGATCACGGAACTAGCCAAAAGTTATTGCCACTTTTTTGAATTTACCTCACCCTGAAGATTATACCAGACATTATTTTCGGCGATCGTCTGCTTCATTTTTGGCTGACTCTGGAGCTGATCTATGTGCCGTGAGCCGCCCCGTCGGATAGAAAAGCTATAGGTACCGTTGTTGAACGTAAAATAGAAAATTAGAAAGAGCAACAGGATAACAAGTTTACCAAAAAGCATCAACTACTGATGTTGAAACTTTAGGATACATTGGAATTAATATTGTAAATGGTAGTGAGTCCATGGATGTTGGGATCGATAAAGATCTCTATCACTGGTTGGAACACTGGTGGGTTCGTCAAAATTTCCGGTTAGGGATAGTGTGCTCTGGTGTGGGGCAATTGCAGAAATGGATCGACGTTAAATAACAAAGGAAAACAACAACAATCAAGGAGGAAGGTAACTTGTGGAATATTTAGAGATTAGTGATTTGTGGTCTTATCCACTTGAAAAAGTTACTTTAAACTCTCTTAAAACGCTACTTAAAACACTTATTCATTAAATAATTGTGGTGTAATTGATTTAGAAGTGCAAGGAAAACATATTATGAAAGTGAAGCTGATTATTTACTCCTTCTCTGGCAACTCTGGTTTTATAGGTCACCTCGAATATCATAAAGATTCTTATTCGTATTTTAAAATGTAGTTGGTTTCTGAGAAGTCTAGCTTTATTGATTTTATGTAACTAAGACATTCTTCCCTACAAATTTTAAGTTTTAAAACTAAGCATCCGCGGCGCTCTATCTGCCCGGGAAATGCAAAGAAAATGAAGGAAAGTGGGGTGGCGTAGGACGAATGGGGAGGCTGGGGGAGTTGAGCACACTGCCTGAGTTTTTCACTTTCATTAGTGAATATTTCAGGGTACGCTCCAACTGATAATTTCGCTATCATGGCTTCATTTTCGGATCGTTTCGGTTGAAATTTTCTTTGACGATTCCGGCCGTTATGTGATGAATGGAAATTGAATACTTATGTATATTTCGAGAAAATATTTCTGTTTCTGTAATTAAATTTAGTTATTAGGAAAAATTTTTTACTTAAATTATTTCTAAATAAATATAAATCTAATTTTCGAGAAAAACAAACAGCTCAATGAAAATTTCACAGAGTAAATTCTACAGCTTGAAAAAAAAAACGACAAGCCTCTACGAATTCATGAATTTTAATTTTAATTATAATGTTATCCGCAGTAATATATTGTACACTTCAAAATATGATAAGTACTTATCGACCTCTGGCCCTATTTCCAGCTTTGTCGAATATAATCAAAATTTTATTTTGATATTTTGCTGTAAGTATGTTGTTTTCCAATTTTGAATAGTTTTTGCAAAAGTTCTAAATTTTTACTTATAAAAGGTCCGAATGCAGTAAACAACTTACTTACGGCCGTATTCACGACCTACTTCTATGGTACCAATGTTGGTGAATTGAAAAAAAAACATCGTGAAAAAAAAGGTATATAAATAAAAATAAATCACCGAAATGTATCTGAACTTTTGATCAACTGCACCAAATTGGATAAATCTTTCTTTCATGTGTTTGCTATTGCCAGGAGAAGGTTTCCTAACAAGTGCGGAAAGTGATACTTTCCCGCACGCGACTGCAGTTGACCCGAAAGACGTGTAGCGGAGCTCGGGCAAGCGGTCAAGGGCGGGAAAGACACTTTACGAACGAGTTAAGAACAATATTTTTTCTACGAACGTATATACAAAAAAAGTAGGTATACCATTTATATTTTTCAAAAAATTATTTTATTTCAACATACATGCATATACAAAACTTTAACTAAAAGCTACTAATTATTATAAATATTATTATTAAGAACACAATTTGTTGCATTCTGTAAATTACCTAAAATGGCCGGTCCAGTGGAGTTATTTGGTGTAACTGGTAAGTAGATGACGTCGATGAGGATGGCATCGGTTGCAGGTCGCATAAAGATGACGATCACGTTGACGCAACGGTCTTAAGTCATTTGTAGATGAATGAATTTTATTTGATATATTTCGTAAATATTTTTTCACCTGTTGTAGCAATAGTTATAACTTCCGAAGTAAAAGACTATCTAATAAGGTCAAAATTTGCAAAATTTTACATGTCAAAAGACAAAAATTTTCTATAGATCTAATTGGGAGGGATGTTCATCAACACTACTATTTTTCTTAGTGTAGTGTTACTTTTCTCAGTGTATCAAGTAGTGTATGTGTCAATGCCTCCACGTATTTCCGCTCAATATCGTGTAAGTCCGACTTCAAAGGAACCGACAAAGCTTTCGTACACCATCTAACAAGAGGCGAAAGAAAGTAGTTTTCGTGATCGCAAATTTGTGTGCACATGCGTGAATTAATTAGTTTATCTGTCAATATCAAGCCGTCACTTCCGTACATTCCCCTCAGTTCACCGTGTATTATTTTAAGATTAGGTTGAAAATGAGCTACTTCTCATTACACACATGAGATTAATAATAAGGTGCTCTTATGTTAGCAGTTAAAAAAATATTCTATAGACCTAATTGGGAGGGATGTTCATCAACACTACTATTTTTCTTAGTGTAGTGTTACTTTTCTCAGTGTATCAGGTAGTTTATGTGTCAATGTCTCAACGTATTTCCGCTCAATATCGTGTTAGTCCGACTTCAAAGGAACCGACAAAGCTTCCGTCTCTTGTTAGATAGTGTACTCTGTGGGTGTACTCTGTGCTACTACTGTCATTTCATTATTTTACAACTTTACAAGAGAAGTGGCATGGAACACGATATAATATCGAAATTTTGGTGTTGCCAGTTCATGTTATTCGACAAAATTTATCTCATGCGACTTAGATGTCGAACCCATTTGAGAATGCCAGATGCCAATGTTGTGCGACAATTTCTATCGACATATGTCGAATACGACAAATGTCATTCGACATTCGAGAATAGGCCCCTTGTTATCGAAAAATATAGAAATATCATGGAAAAGTCGGGAACTGTTTGAAACAGATGAAAAGTATAAAAAACGGGATAATTGACATCATTAGTTCAGTTATGAAGTATTCGACAACAAACAATAAAGCCGCTCTAATGGGAGATTTATGCCCGGTTGCACCAACCGACCGTAAAAACAGTCGATACAATAACCGTTGATCGACCGTTTAATCGATGATTCTCCGATTTTTCAAAATACCAGTTGCGCCAGAAAAAGTTACAGTTGGTATTTGAACCGACCGTTGAATGTGAAGTGAAGTGAGCGTTTGAACTATAACCCTACATTATACGTATTGTCAATGTCACATAAAATATAAAATGGGAAGAAAAAAGAAAAGAAATTGAATTTAAAAATAAGTATGGTTGCAAATCTACTTCAATTGTAATTAATTTATGTGATACTACATTTGTATTACTTATATATAATTGAAGTTAGCTCAAAATATATTTGTTACTAATTCGAATTTCTAAAAAAAGTGTCAATCAAATGAATTCGTAATGCATTCCCATTTCGTTCCAATTCAGCATCTTGATGTTCAACTTCAATTTTATTTTCAATATGTTGATACCAATCAATTTCAAAAATGTTATCGTTTTCTATTGCTGAATTATGTAATACCAGATGTGCCAATGATTACCCTTAATACATTTTCAACCTATATTTGTATTATCACAGATAAAACAGGAAAGCGTCGTTTCCAAATTCCGAACAGTATTTCAATATCATTTCTAGTACTAATATGTGAGTTTTGATAATTATTTTGGGATTGTGATTAGGGGTTACCCAGTGATGTCATTGAGTGATTTGTGCACATGTACCCTCCATTACCTATCAAATTACTGCTAAAAAATCCATTATCAAGAAACCGAGCACGAATTAAACTATCGTTATAGTTAGTACTGTCGTGTACAGATCCCGGCTAGCTTGCTACTATATCTGGAATCTTCAATTTCATATCACCAATCAGTTGCACATCGATGGAAAATCAGCCCTTACGATTTCTATTAACAAAATCTTAATATGGGTGCAGTCAATTGCTCAGTCAACACCAGGAAATCTAGCAACTTTGAAACTGCTGTTTTACCACAGCAATTTATCCATTTGTTCTAGGCATTCCACTTGATAAAGCTATGTAATACCCTACTCGATGCACTATTCTACACACTGTGCTTTTATGTATGTTAATAATATGATCACCGAGCACTTGTTGGAATCAATCTGTGGCATAATACCTCTTAACGTTATTAATAATTGATTCATAGAAGTCACTCCATTATTTTTTTCGGAACGTATTGAATATTCTCCAATAATTTACCATACATAGCTGGTTTACTGTTTTTTTACAGTAACGGTATCTTGCTTTAAATTGCTGGTTGTTAAATAAATTGAATGGATCACATCTCGGTCTTTTGTGTAATGTGTAATTTTCCGTAATGTTTCAATCGCAATGTGATACCACCTATAAATAATATTGAAAATATTGCCGAATCCGTTCAAACTCCACAAAATCAAACAAATGTAATTAGAAAAATAGCGGGGTAATTACCAAAAACGGTCCGTATTTGCAATTATCGCCCGAAAACGGTCGGTTAATTCTATCCGTAAAATCAATCGATTAACGGACAGCTTTTGGGTGGTGCAACACGAAAGCTACAATTTACGGTTTATCGGCCGATTCAACGGACCGTTTTTTAGCTGGTGCAACCGGGCATTAGAATGAGCAAACTATATTTTTGGCAGGGCACACGTTGAAATTTTTCATTCAATAAAATATTTACAATATTAAAATTCGAGATTCAAACGAATCCATTCAACTTCAAAATAATTATATGAAATACATTTTCTTAACGACATATTCTCCCACCATTGGACAGGAAGTTGAAAAAGGTAAAAAATGAATCGGTGTCCTTTCTTGAGAACTTCAGTCGCCCTTAAACAAGTAGGCCAGTCGTTGGTCTCCAAAGGGAATTAATTTTTTTTTAAATTTATTATCCGAGTGACATTAAACGTGAGTATTCACTGCCTTGGTTGTGAAAAAGATTTTCAATGCCTAGGCATATTTTTATTACAAGAAAGTACCCCTTTTCCTCATGAGGATGAAGTTTACCCGAAGCGTAGCGGAAGGCAGTAATTATTTAAGGCGGGAAAAAGCACTTTAACCCCATGTTATACATATGATTTTTCCGCCTCCGTCAAATAATTTTTTAAAGTTCAATACTGTGCTTATACAATTTTTTTGATAATTTTTCTTTTCAAGATCTTCGAATTTAAACTTAAAAATGGGGGTGGGCCTTTAAAAATATTTCAAATAACAATACTATTCCCAAAATAAAAACTTACATAATTATTACTTCTCATTCAGTCTAAGTACCTCTCAATTCACCCCAACTACGGGCCTAAATCTTTTGCTTATAAAATTAATCTCCCCCCAATACAACACGCCTAGTTGAACGTATAAACTGTTAAAAAAATATTATTTGGTACACACGCAAATCGTACACTCGGTCCAATGATCCCCCTTTTCTTTTGCCAATGCCAAAACTTGCAACCGACATACAACTATTAAAAGACAAGGACAGAGCTAATCGGCGGTGTTGGGAAATCACTATTAAAGCCAGTGGCTTAGGGAAAATTTCACGTCGTCATTTATAACAGCTATAAATGTATTTAATTTTTGGGAATTCTTACAAGATGTTAGCTTGATTTTGAAATATTTTTCGTAGTTTAATGATTCCAGGGAACGAAATGACGTTTTTTTGGGGATACTTTTGATTGCGTTGAATAAGCTGGAGCTAATTGCTTATTGCTTATTTAATCAAAAAAGTAGCAGAAATCAAATAAATGTTGGGAGCATACCAAATTTTTTGCAATTAACTTAACTAGTCCAAGTTATTATATGGGAATTTAGAATAATCTCAAGTAATTTTTTTATAAAACCAAAACAAATTTTTAAAGCTAAAACTTTTTTCTCTACTTATTATTATTTTCTTTATAAATTCGTGAGTTGATATGTCTTGTTTTCTGCAATCTACTATCTACTTTCCTCTTTGAACAATTCTCTGATTTCAACTGCCTTTTGCAATACGGTATTTTTGAATGCCGCTCTTTTATGACCCTATTTCCGATAACTCTGAAGTTTTTAAAAAGATATTAAAATTTAATTTTTGTTGTACATTTTTAATACGGTATTTGAAATCCAATACGTACAGTGTGGAACAGCCAAATTTTATAATTTTTATAAAGAATAAATGAGAGAGTGTTGGCAAAAACGCTTAGACACGTTGATTTGTATTTTCAAATGCGCTTTATTTTCATGTGACAGTGGCCAATATCAACTTTATTATTCTAAATATAAGGCTTGCTATTTGGTTTCTGGATTCCTTAGAAAACTCTTCAACAGTTTCGGAAATATTGAGTGTTTTCAGATTTATAGAATTTTCTCGCTTATTTCACGAAAAATTTCCAAATTTGCCACCTGTATCCCAAGGAACAATTAGCAAAATAGGAAAGCAGTTTCGCGAGCTTGATCATGTAAGACAGAAAAAAAAGTAGCTGCCAATACAGTAAGTGATTATACGAAATTAGATATAATGCTTGAGTTTGAAGAAAACCCACTATTCACTAGCTAGCCACATAAATTTTTCGAATATTCAAGGAAAGTAAAATGCATCCCTATAAAATGATGCTAACTTAGGAGCTTATAGAAAACGATTTCGATAGTGAGAACGTATTTTGTGAAGAAATGATGGCAATGTTAGGAAGCAATGTGATCCAATTGAAAATGTTTTGTTTCCTGATGAGAGCACATTTACACTTCGCGGTAATGTTAATCGTTAAAATTGAGAATCCTTACTGGATGGAAGAGAACATACGCAAAATCTTGGACAAGTTAATTTTTGGACAGGAATTGTTGGAAATCATATCGTAGGTTCCCTTTTCATTGATGGCAACTTGAATGAGATAAATAATAGAGCTGCATCAAAATAATTTTGTGCCAGCTTCGATAAACTTAGCTGAACTAGCAACCCCACAAGTTCCTGTTAGCAGTGAGCATTTTGAGCATTTCCTACATTGACATAAACGTTTTGTGATTGAATAATTTGAACAAAACACGATTATAATAAGTAAACATATCGCCCAGCGAACTTTTCTCTGAGTAACGAAGATGATGAAACTATAAACGATGTATTCCATTTTTTCATAAAGGATTTTTAAAATAAATTAAGTATTCGGCCATTACAAACAATCAAATATTTTGTCTTTATAAGAACAATTCAAATATTGTTTGATAATTTTTTTTGCTCAATTTATTTTTGAGTAAATGATGTTTTGTAAAAAATAAATTAGAAGGCTTTTCCAAAAATCTATTACGTAATATCAAAACATCCGAATTGAACCGAAACCAACGTGAAATTACCCCTTCTACTGGCGGTCAATCGAGTCGGAACAGTGAGACTATCGTACATTTTTATTTAACGAGAATGATTTGGCAATAGTGCCGAAAACTATACCGCGGGGTTACTCCCCAGATGGACCACAATCTTAAATTTCGGATGTGCACTAACCTCGAGTTGCAAATCTTGATTTTCGCATAACTGTACTGTGTCGATAGAAGAGGGGGGATGACAGCTGCCTCCCTTGCCCCTCTCAGGTGTGCTTGCAGGTACCTATGAATTTTAAGCCAAATAAAAAGTGGTCCTGCAACTTTTAGGGGTTTTGGGAGTATTTGTGATGTTAGAGTATTACTAGACTCGACTACGGTTTAGACACTAGTGCAGTGCTGAGCTCCGTGTTACCGATCTGTTGCGCCCATGGAAACGATGACAGAATATTTTCAAATATCCTATTGACTTTTGCGTTTTTTTTTTAATTTTGGTTTTACGGTTTTTTGTTGTTTTGTTTCGTCCGTTGAGGGATTCTGTGAGTTTTTATTTTATTTTTTATATATTTTTTTATTATGTAATAATTCTTACTTCCTTTGTACGACACTGTTTTTTTAAATTTATTAAAAACTTTTTTTTATAAGAATATATGGTACCAAATTTAAATATTCAAAAATATATATATATATATATACAGTGGGAAATATAAATTTTTCTTAATTTATTTTTTTATTTAGTTTTCAAGCTTAAAAATACATTTTTTCTATATTACAGTATGGAATATATAATAAATATATACCTAGTTTGGTTTATAAATTATTTTATACCCATTTTGGGTAAAATTTTGCACTAATTTACTAGTTGTAATATTAAATAGAGTTGGCAAATTTAAATTTCCCAGGGTGAATTATATTCTATCCTATTTCGACAAAAATTAAACTTTTAGCGAAGCGACTAATGTTCGTACGAGTCGACGTTCTTTCTCTACAAGCTGTTTGGACCTTGAAAGCACAAATGACATTTTCACTACAATTAGGAAATAAGCACGATCATTTTTTCTTCTTTAGACTTTTTCATAGCAGCTGATTTTTACATAAAGTATAAAGCAATTTGATCGATAAGGAGTAGTGGGACTTGTTTTAACTATTTTATTTTTCTCAGTGTAGGATCATATATGACCAATTTGTACTAATTATTTGTTATATTTATCATATTTTTGAGAACGTGAGTCAAAAGTTTTAATATCTAGTGTAGTTTGGTTGATGATATTTTTTAAAATGCATATCTCTAGACACACAAATTATGTGAATTTAATAAATTAAACGGTATTAAGATTTCGTATTGCTGATAAAGTTGGTATCATTAAGATAATGTAACATTATTTTAAAAGCAGACATGGCATATATAAATAACGTCCACGGAAGCTGCCACTAGCAGTTTTCTTATTTGTTGTACCTACTTTTTAATAAATTTTCAAATTGAACATTCCTGCAAAAACAAAAGTTCCTAGTTTCAGACCAACCACTTTTTCACCCGATTTAGTATCACGTCATTTCATCCATTTCCCAGATGCAATCTACTTGAAACAAAATAACGATTCTAGACTATTCTTCAAATCAAGCACAAGTCCAGTAAGTAACAGTTTTTAAACTGATCATGATTTGGAACAAAGTACTTAAAACGTTATTTGTTTCGATAGTAGTTAAATGTTGTTTGTATTTGTGCAAATTCTAAATTAATTTACCATGTTTACCTAGCCTTGAACTCGGTTACGTACCCTGCTATTTGTTAGTTTAAAAAATATATTTTGTTTATGAGTAATAACGTCAGCTATCTATTAAAATGAAGTAGAAAAATAAAAGCCTTTGTTAACGAATTGATTTCATTTTTTCGTTCATTCTTTGTTAATTTGACTGCAACTTTTTTAACATGTATAAACTACAAGGATTAAGATTTATATGGTGCTTAGGTGCTCCTAAGAACAGCTCTATTGTATGTGTCCTCATGTGGGGGTTTTGCCTTTTACTCATCTATCATCGGAAATCTTCGCAGGCCTTAGCAGTAGCAACGGATCAGTTCTGAGGTTTTCTCGACATCTAAGCAGAACCTAAACCAAAACTCTGAACAATTACAATTTATATAATAGTGAAAAAATTAAAGAAACACTATTTCAAAAAAAGATAATAGGAATTTGTCTAATCATAAATTCCGATGATAGCACAGATAAGTATTGAATTGGTTATAGATAAAATGTAGTTACAATGTTACAATGTTACAATATAACCGATATAACTATAAAATTTAGTTTAACTATTGTTTAATTTGATTACGGAATCTGACTTAATAAAATAATATGATAGCACTGTGTGCGATATTAATGTATAGAGAAGTGTTTTTGGAAGAAAGGTGAGTTTTTCTCACAAGACATATTTATTTTTTCGAGTTTCCATATTTTCCATAATTTCAAACGATTAGCAAGTTCGAAATAGTTATTTGTATAACGACTCAATTTTACACGCGTCAGATGTTTTCATACTGCTGTTATTTATTTATTTTTTAAATAAGACCCTTTGTATTTAACATTTTAGGTTGTCAGGAAGCAAAGTAGCAAGTGATAATAGGTTTGTTCGTAGAGCTGTCACAAACCGATTGGAAACAGTGAATAAAAACCGTTCACAAAAAGACTCTGCGTGTGAGTCGTCCAGTTTCCAAGAGTTTGTGACTACTCTACTATTCTACGAACAGAGCTAATAACTATAGTGAAACCATAATCAGATAATGTTCTTGAATTTATCAAATATCGGCTTAGTTATAGATGAAGAAAATGATTTTAGTGATTAGATTATTATTACCAGAAGGTTTTTTGGCCCGATTTGCCTTACACCACTGCGAGTACTGCGACTCATAAGATATTTTGTCTATACCCGACATATACAGTGCTATTCAAAAGTCCCCTCCCCCCCTCGTATCTCTTGAACGGCTACACTTACATTAATAAAATTTTGAGGGTGAAAAAAAAAGTGTTGTAAACTTCTCTACGAATGGTAACAGGTGACGTAATAGTAATAGATGACGTCAACGTGCCACTCTGGCCAAAAATTTTAAATAGGACCTTATGGCAAGTGATATCTCGTTTGAAAGGCATTGACATTGGCTACATAGCCATATTAATTTTGTTTGGGTTTAAAAACTAATTTTGACGGATAAATTAAATAAATACCAAAATCATTGAAATTATTTTTTTAAATTTAATTAATCAACAATGGATTCTTATAGCAAGTGTTCGAAATGTGCTCCGTCTACTTCCTGGCAGTAATACATCCTATTAGTAAACTCTTGTCGTACTCGTTCGAATGTGTCAGCTGAAATTGCATTGCATTCTTCAATAATTCTTTCATTCAAAACGCCAATGCTCTCTGGTGCCGTAGTATAAACCTTGGGTTTTAAGTACCCCCATAGAAAAAAATCTAATGACCGAGGTGGCCATTCTATAGGACCTCGCCGGCCGATCCATCTACCTCGATATTCTTCATCCAGATAACGTCTTACTGCACCATAATAATGTGCAGGAGCACCATCTTGTTGAAATGATATTTCCAGATGGCCGAATTCATCTGGATTATCTTCCAGAATTTCAAGAATTAACGGCTCAATTGCATTTTATAACATCTCCAAATACACTTCACCACTTAAATTTGAATTTAGGAAAACAGGAACAACTATGCGGTTTCCCGAAATACCAGCCCAAACATTGACTTTTTCTGGAAATTGGGTATGTTGTTGTGAGGTGAGGTGAGGTGTGAGGATTTGTGTCACTCCAATACCTTACATTTTTTGTATTCACATTTCCATTGAGGCAAAAAGTACTTTCGTCACTAAAACAAATTGTTTTTGTGTAATGTGGGTTTTGACTAATTTTATTTGTCATACATTCACAGAATTCGAGTCTTCTGTCGGGATAGTCATTCGAAAGGTGTTGCACCATTTTTAACTTGTATGGATGAAATTTATTTTTAGCCAACACTCTCTGTACTGTACTTTTACTTACTTCACAGATAGACGCAACTTTAGTTGAAGAGGAAGTAGGGTTTACTACCATTTCAGCAACTTTATCAATTTTTTTATCATCACTAAATGCTGGTCGATCAGATGGTTTGGCACCTTGAATACTACCTGTTGCTTCAAACTTGTGAAGAAGCTCCCTCAAATAAGTTCTCGAGATAGGCCGATCTGGGTATCTCTCATTAAATAAACGTTCCGCTTCATGGAGATTCTTTCTAGATTCACCAATTATTAAGATAGCTGCTACTTTGTCGGCTTGAGTACGTACCATAAACTCTTAAACGTCTCGTTAAACAATAATAAAATTAAATATTTAAGCTATTTAGAAAAACTTTGCGAAGCAACAAATACTATTAAATTAAAAACGTCAATTTTTTTGACAGCTAACCAGAGGCGGACTGAAAAATCTTCAATATTTAAATGTGAAATAATAATTTTGGTATTTATTCAATTTATCCGTCAAAAATAATTTAAACCCAAACAAAATTAATATGGCTATGTAGCCAATGCCAATGCCTTTCAAACGAGATATCACTTGTCATAAGGTCCTATTTAAAATTATTGGCCAGCGTGGCAATGTGACGTCATCTATTACTATTACGTCACCTGTTACCATTCCTAGAGAAGTTTACAACACTTTATTTTCACCCTCCAAATTTTATTAATGTAAGTGTAGCCGTTCAAAAGATACGAGGGGGGAGGGGACTATTGAATAGCACTGTTATAGAGCGCAACTAAATTATAAGACAAACTCATTATTCTGCAAGCAATTAACTTTTTCCAAAAATCCTGAAACAGGCCGATTTTTAATTTTAAATGCCGATTTTTTAAATAATATGCGAACATGGTGACGTAATTGTAAATTTTTTCAAATTGAAATGTGGTGCTTGTAGTACCTCACTTTAAAGTTCTTTTGATACTGTATTCAGTAATATCATAGCTGGCCAATTATTACTTCTAAGGAGTGAACAGGAATTCATTTTATTTTTCAGTCGAGAATTTACAGCTACTATTAAAAATTATTACCAATAAGCTGTTGTAATTCAATATTTTCGGTGATTTAATAAACTATTTCTTCCAGTAAAAAAAGGAAAAAATTTAAAAAATTTATAAAAATACCACAGCAATTAATCGTCAAAAAACAAGTTGCCTGCTTTGTCAATTAAAATATCAATCACTTTCTAGTGAAAAAAATTTAGAAGTAAATTGTGGCTACTTGAGGTCAAACCCAACGAATAGGAATTTTAATTTTTATTGTAGATGGAGATAAAACGAGAACTCAGAAACAGATGCGATTTGCTTAATGCAAAGTACCCAAAAAGACCCATCAGTCGATCAACAGTCGGTAGAAATTAAATAAACTGGTCATGTTGAAAATATCAATACCAAGTTATCAGAAAAGGTGAAACTTGATGTTGTGTTATGTGTTGAAGATAACACTTCACGCAAAATTGCAGCGGACACAGGCATATCTCAACGTATTTTTCAACGTAATTACGTATTCTGAAAGACGAAAAGTACCATCCGTATAACATTCAGTTACAAAAAGTTACCAAAAAATTTAAAGTCCAAGAAATGATATTGAGTTTTTTGAGTTATAACCAAAAAACTGAATACAATCTTTTCATCATCCAAATTTATTAATAACAATTACAATTTTTAATGTACTAGTACATACTTTCGAACATTTTTTTTAGACGTCTCATATTTTTAGGAGCTTTATCAAGAATTAACACGTTTTTGAACTTGTTGATTAGACTAATATTTCAGTTTTAAAACGGTATGTGAAAAATATTTAAAAATTGCTTCATTGAAAAACCCACTACCCTGTACGTTAACCTTGTCTGAATACCATGAAAAAATGTTCCGAATGTTAATATTTGAATAGATGTGACAGCCAGTTTATAAGAGCTGATAATAAAAATCGCAAAAACTATGTTGATATAATTTATATTTTTACTACGATATGAAATAGGTAACGCTATCTTAAAAGATAAGGTTGAATCAACAATGTATGAACAACTCGACGTAGGTACTTACCTACCGATTCTGGTTACTTTATTCTTTCGATTCCAGTCTCTGTCGCCCTTTCTTTTGCGAGGAGTGATGTCTTTTGGCATTACGTAAAAAGAAAACCAAGAATTAAATTTATTTAAATTGTTTAGTATTAAATAATTCAATGTAATTATTTCTATTTTAAAAACAATGCTGTTATTTATTGTTTTATAGTTGTCGAATAGTAAATAGACACGTAAGGTCATGAACGTGACAGTAAGAGGTCAGCTTGAGGCCATAGACTGTCACATAAAAGGATAGTTGACCTAGGGCAGATGTATATATGATGATGAAGTACTCAAGTAGGCATTAACATCGATAGTTTCACATTAATAGATTCACATTCAATGTAGTTCATTGTCAATAATCTATGTTATATTCTACTTATATTATATGACAGGCTTAAGTACCGCCCTTGTCAGAAATAGTGTAATTAGTTAAGTTATATAATAATCATCATACCAGTGTAGTTTTCATACGACTATTTGAGCAGCTTCTAAAGGACCCAGACTTCCTACAATTCATGGTGATACTAACAAAAAGGCTCTGCATGCTTGCTTCTTAAATAAAAAACTAATGACTGTACCGTCAAAAGGTTAATGTTTGGCAGAGATTATTGGAATCCATATTATTGTTCCCTTTTTTATTGAGAGCAGTTTGGATGGTGATCATTATTTGGCGCTACTTCTAAATTATGTCATTCCAAGTTTGGCAAATTTATATCCTGATCCAAGAAGCACCCAAGTTCCAGTGAATACGATATGGTTTCAACAGGATGGGGCACCACCACATTACGAACGCAATGTCAGGCACAGGCAGTACCTCAATGCAATATTTCCCAATCGGTGGATACTGATGCGAGGATCGATAGAATGACCAGCGATATCACCCGATCTAACATCATTATATTTCTCTCTATGTGAAGAGCAATCTGTACAAAACTAAACCTTTTGTTTTAAATGACTTCAAAAAAACGAATAACGTTGGCAATTAGATCGATCAATGTCAAATAATGTTAGAAGAAAGGTTTATTGAAGATTGGGATGTTACCAAGACATTCATAGTTCTTTTTAGTGTCTTACATTTCATTACGTTATGCATTGAATTTTAGTTTTTGATTTTACTCAGGTAACCACCAGTTTTTATTTTATTTTATCTTACTTGTTGCAATAAACTTGAAAACTATAACATTTTTTGAAAAAAGAATTAAGATACCTTCCAAAGAATATGTCACAAGCCTATACTTTTCATTTAAAAAATTTGGGATTTTACACATCCCAACTAGCAAAATTGAATTCTAAGAGGAGTGAATTGTTGTATAATAGTCGAATAGCGTTGTTTTAAGGACTTTGTATTTCTATTAAGCCTTTTGTTGCGATAATTTTGTTTTTCAAAGAAAATTGTTGTATTAAATGATTCTATAGTGACTTTTACAATATATGCTATAACGCATTATACGATGATCTCTTTTAAAATGATATAATACCTTATGAGCCAGTTTATACAATATCAAAAATATCATTTCATAAGACTTTTATACCTATTGTATAAGAGTTCTATAATATACTATATAACTAACATTATAAAATAGTTACTTATGCTTGTCTTATTGAAGCTGTATATTGTTGTATAATAAATATTGTATAGCATTCAATTGCGTTGCATTATAAAACACTTTTTAGTTGTATACTGCCTGAATATTCGCCGTTATAAAACAGTTATCGTATACCGTTCCATTTGACAATAAAATATTGTTTAAGGCATTTCTTTGGGATAAAATTGTTGCTTTATAAATCGCCATGTTTAAATATGGTTTAAATAAGCAATTCTTGTACCGCTCCCGCCGCCATTATAAGCAATTGAGTTGGAAACATGAAACTATGAAAAATGTGACTTTATCATTATTTAGAGGATTATATTGTGAAAGTATATCCATTTGAAGTGATAAAATATCAAAGTCATGGAAAAAAGTATTTTAGGATATTCTATTTTATTATTATTTTTAAATATCTACTTGAAACTTAATCAGAATTGAAGCGCTTCATTTTCTTGACAAATATATACCTATAATTTTAGGATATTCTATTTTATTATTATTTTAAAATATCTACTTGAAACTTAACCAGAATTGAAGGGCTTCATTTTCTTGCCAAATATATACCTATAATCTATCAGTAAAATTTGTGGCGCATCAAAATTTGTGCTATCAAACCATCCAAATGAAATTATAATTTTTACTATCGATGTCCGCCCAAGCGGCCCAAGTCGTTTTGATAAGTTTCCATTTCTACAAATGAAATGTATGATGCACGTTCAAGTTGAAATATAATTTGGTTCTGATATTTTTCACTAAAAAATGAAATGCTCTTATAAACTGCTAGATGACACAATGTTTTCATTGTACTCGAAATAACAGCATTATAAAAAAATATATTGCATTATACAACCATTTTGTAAGACCTTTATAGTGCCGCTTCAATCCAATTTTATAGATGTGACTACATGACACACTATTAAATCATTTTATAGTAGCTGTATAAATGATTATAAAACAGTTATATAAGAGTTGTATAAACTTTTAATAGAACTGTCATACAACCAAACATTTGTATAAAAATGGGCCCTTTTCAGTTGTATAATGATCATATAATTGTTTTGTAGACCGTTATAAGAATTTAAGTATCCTATAAGACATATCTTGTAGCTGTTTATACAAACCTTATAGAATTTAAATTGCTACTTGAGATGTCATACTTTTCTTAACTTTCATATGCCCTCGCTTCGCTGCTCTCGCTCTTATATCTAATAGGCTTGGGCTGCTAAAGCTCATTTTCTGCCCTTGTGACACAATTTACTATTGTAGCATTCTATCAAAGATGCAGCTCGCTTTTTATTTACATAAATAGTTGAGAGATCATCACCTAAACCTCTTTTTTCGTTTTCAATCAGGTTCTAACAAAAATTCGTTTTTCAAATCTATCAATCAACCTTCATAATATGTGGTACGATAATAATTCAACTGACTCCTCCATTTAACCGATCGTTAGATGATAATGGTAGTAATTACAACGAAACGCGTTTAAACGGCATTTTAGCTTCTGTTTAACTTAAAACGACCACAGTCTATTAAATAATCACAATCAGACACACGCACACGCGATGTAGAGAGAATGTACAAACTCTTAACGAGTTGCTGGCCGTAATTTTCGAACTTCTGCGGTCGTAACACCTGAATAAAATTTAACATCCTGGAAGAGAATTAATCGACTGCAGGATTAAGTTGTTTGTAATTATTGGGTCGATACATTTGGCATGGAAAAATCAAGATTATTAAACAGTTTTTATTGGAATAATTGGAAATATTTATTGAGATGTAGATTTGTCAGATAAGATGTGGTGAAAATTGAGAAATTTTTGAAAATTAGGGGTATTAAAACTTAAAAGTCGTGTAAAAAATAAATTTAATACTAATAAGCAAGGAACATGTTTCAAGAACGCAAGGCTAATAAGAAGTTATAAAAAAAATTATCAATAATTATCAAAAATTATAAAAACTAGAAATTATACAAAAAGATGGAAAATTTTCAAAAAATTCCCAAAAATTATTAAAGCATATTTAAAAACTATTGATATTCAATGGGCTGTCAAAAAATTATGAGAAAATATCAAAATGATCAAAGGCTATTAAATATTATTGATATCCATCCAAACATAAGACATATAAATAAATACCTTCCAAACAATGCAGTTCTCCAAGAAGTATTAACAACCATAAAAATTATGAATAATTATCCAAAATTATAGACAAGTCAAGAACCTTGAAAAAATGATTAAGAAAGTAACAAAAATTATTAAAAATTAGTCAGAATATATTAAAAATAGGAAATTATCCTAAAATTATAAAAAAATATCATAATGGTGAAAGGATCATTGATATCTATCCAAAAATTGTAAAATACCATCAGTGCTTATGGAAAATTATGGGGAATTCATAAATTACCATGGGATATATAAATTTAAAATTATAATATAAGTAATCCTTTCAAATTTTCTGGTGAATACCGCTGATAAAAAATTTTTGATTACTAATCTTACTTCCACGGTAAAATATTCAAAAGGATTTTTCCAACAACTTTTTGTCTAAATTATATTATTTAAAAAGTATATTAAAAAAACATCTGATCGTGGCATATATTTCATTATCTTAAATTAAAAGATATAAATTATATTTTTAAGCTGACCTTACTTTGCCTGGTAGAATTGGGGAGAGCTGGAGGGGTTCGAAGGCTTAAGGGTTGTTTGGACAACTTAATTAATTACTTGTAACTTGTCGCGGGTCCTTTTATTTGATTCCTGTTTATTCGGTCAAAATTTAGGGTGTATTTCTTCAAAAGGAAGGGGCAAAGAGCGAAAAAAATAAATGGAAATCAAATATTCTCTCTTTCACAAGAAAATGGAATCAAATCAATCATAAGTTAAATACTTTTCTATAGAGGTTCCTGTTTTACTCCAATATTTATCTATTTCTACTTATATTTGGAAAGCAATTAAAAGTTAATAATTACAAACTTTGACAGAGACTTTAAAATAATGAAGCAGCACTTAGTTTCGGCTAAGAACCTGCCCTTGTGATTCAAAATAAATTATTAATAAATCTGTAGATTTTCAAGCACATTTCTAAGAAGCCAAATTGTGTACCAAGTCGACATCTGGCACTTTAATTTTTAATAAGACGGAAAAGGAGTTATACTGTTGTTTAACGATCACTTTAACAACTTCAAAAAATCAATCAAATCAAGTTTTAGATAGCTCCATATAATTGAGAATCAATTTGTAAGTTTTATTCGAAAATATATTTCGTTCTCCCACCATTCCATTTTTTTTTATCTTCTACGCCCTGCTCCCAGCCGTTCTCTCCGCCCCTGTTTTTAACCTTGCTATTTTGTCGGCAGCATAAATCTCTTAAAACCTGACCTATAATCATCATGCAAGTGGTATGACGTAAGTAGACCTTCACTAACTTACACGTCTCTATTACATTTTAAACATAACATGATTAATGTACAATAATGAGATAAGTTTACAAAATTAAAATTTATGTTTTATCCTCTTTTAAATTATTTGAAACGATTGGTTTTGCAACCAAAACAAAAGTTATAAAAAAGCAGATTATAAAACAAACAATACAGCTATTTTTTGTCAATTTTCTGTATGGTCCTTATGGTATATTGATCATTTTTTTTTGTTAACTTTTTTTCAACATTACATACTTGAACGCTTCTTTGAGTTTGACCAATGTAGACGGCATTACGATGCCTAAAGTTTTGATGAGGTAACTAAAAGCATACAAAATTTACTGAACATTAGATTTTAATTAGAAACTATTAATTATTACGTATGGATGATTTCAGCTATTTTGAACTACACCTGCGTTTTCTTTTGTAAAATTATTAGTTACAGTTACAGTTACACTTAAACGCATAATTTGACATAAATCGGATTTTTATTCCATATAAATAATTTAAAAGTTATAGTCCCATACACATTTTAAAATCACTTTTCGAAAAGCAGACCGTTCACTAAGAAGCAACAACTACTTCCCTGGTTTTACGCCACGAAGTACATTGATTTATTACTATTATTATCTCATTATTCATATTTCCTTCAGTGAGGATAATGTATTGATGTCATTTCAGTCGTTGTTTCCAGTCCTGGGTTATCCTCTCAGAGCTTCTGGACGGATGATATCTACCTTGTACTGATAAGGCACAAATACTCCGAAACCATTCTTTCTAATTACAAACCAGAATGGTTGGTTATAATACCAGCGTGCGCATACTTTTTTATTAGGGGGAGACAAATAACAAATCGGAATCTTTTAATGAAAAAACAAAGAGCCGTGCCCCTCGAAACATTGCTTTTGCATATTGCCGCCATTAAATTTCTCGCAGTTCATTTCATGAATGAAAAACCGCTTCCTCGTATCATTGAAAGAACGTTGAAATTTAAAAATTATAAATTTTTTTTCATAGACTTATATTTTTAGGAATTGGGGTGGACCGATTAGGGTGGGCCATGGCCCCTCCTGTAGGCACGCCTATGTACCAGCCCCGTGTAACTTCACTAAAATGACAATATTTTACAGGAAACTGTAACTAAGTAAATTTCAAAAAATATTACGTGAGACTGCATTTCACAACCTCCTCCCCCATCAAGAATAAGGTGATGTAGAAACTCATCCTAAAGGCTCATGATTTATTTACTGATCTAAAAACTTCTTTAGCCGTGTTGAGCGATTTTTGGTGGCTAAAACATGACGTCACCATTACTGCGTTACTTATAGGTAAGCTAATGTGTCGTGCGGCACCGCGGAGGGCTAATAAATTTGTAAAATTTTCCATTTATTATCACTGTACGATGAAATTTTGAGAGGGGTCTTACTATGGGAGTACGAAAGAAGTTTCCATATTTATCAGCAATAACCATGACTGGCTATTTAAATTTTTTTTCATATATTTAATAAATCAAGCAACCCTTTATCATAAAGAAATTTTTTGCTCCAATAATAGGGTTGGAAGTGGGTAATTTTTCTACATAAATAAATTTTCGATACGAAAGTTTTTTCCGATTTGACATTTTTGCAAAAATTTAATGGATTTAATGTCTAAAATTAAGTGTAATAGCGAATTTGGACAGTAAATTATCAATAACTGTTTGTAATTTTTCAAAAATCAATTTAATTTAAAACCAAGCGATATCTTCAAATGAAACTATAAAGTAGGTTAGTTTATTGGTGCTTAAGATCGAATAGAACGTCGCGAAAAAAGCCGTAACTATTAAAAAGCGATGCAAATGAAGTAAAAGAGCCTCGACTGAGAGAATTTTCAATTTCTGTAGCTCCGCCTTCGATGATCAGACAACGGGAAAGTGCGAAACAATTTGCAATATTCCGTTACTCCTGCCGAAACGAACGAAACAAGTATAAAATTAGAGCAAAAGTAGGGGCGTCCTATTGAACCCTTTCAGGGATTTTTCCTAGCAACGCACCATCCTTCCTACCCCCTCGCTCGACATTCTGCCTGAGGTATGTATATAACAGCAAAAAGTACGCCGATAGTCGAGGCGCTTAAATTCAACTAATTAATTTTTTTTTCAAAATAATTTCACTAATAACTCTTTAATTTATAGAAATGAAAAAGTTGTTTACTCTAATGAATAAAATTCTGTTTTGTTGGTTTGTTGGCTTTGATAGCAGCCAATTATACAGAATTTAAAAATGTACTAACAGTTTGACAAGTATTCAAAATCGCGGCCTTCTGTGTTTTTGTGAAGACCTACTTCAGTCTTGTAGAGTTTTGGAAATCAATCACGTAGATGAAACGGTGACCAGCAGTACCTCTACTTCCTCAGTATGCCACATTTGCAACATCCACCAGAAGAGCCGAGTTAGCTTTTTTTATCCACAACTACAATATCAGGAAGGTGAAAATATCAGAAAAGGATATACCGGACAAAAAATTGAAATAATTCACTATCAGCCAGGCTTAAAGCTATCAGCAATCCAACAACTAGGTCTAAACTGGTGAACAACTGTAAAGAATCTGGCTAGAGACAACAACGTGTCTCTAATATGGGTGCCGGCACATGCAGGGAATAAAATGGCAGACGAAGGTTCTAAAGGAACCTTCACAGGTTCGGAAACGTTTTGTGGGATCACAAAGGATTTCATTAGAGGGGTAGTCGGGAACTGGCTAGTTAAGAAACACCAACTCAAATGGAGGCTGACACAAGGACACCTCCATACTAAGAGTCTACTGAATAAGTTAGATAAGGAACTCTCGTTCAGACTGTTGAAACTGGGTAAGAGAAATTTGAAGACGCAGTTAACTCTAAGATGAAGCACCTACTCACATACTCTGCTTCTGGACTCAGACGGAAGCACTTTGGAGTGGAAATAATATAACCATCACAACTTCTGAAGATCCCTCCAGATAAACTGGTGGCTTATATAGAAGACAAGAAGCTTCTGGAATGGAAGTGGGTAGATATCATGGGTAATGGTACAAAGATCTAGTTCAAGTGCCTGGACTGTTGAGCCTAACCCAAACGTATAAATGAAGAATGAATGAATGAATATCAGGCCGGCTATTCGTCAACCGTCTATTGGTGATAATTGACTTACCGTAGTATACACATGACAAAGCCACCCCCCCCCCACAATTTCTTAAAATATATATAAGATTTTTTTTATTGGTGAACCATTTTACCTATTTAAAGCACGCCTCAGCGTGTTTAAATCGAACTTTAGAAAACGCGCGTGTTTTAAAGTTACCGTGGCAACATCAACAGCTCAAGAAACGAAGTCTAAATCACGTCTAAATGACAATTTTTTTATTATTGATCGGACAGGAGTAGTTTGTAAAACGTCAAAACTTTTATTCAAACAATATTTAACAATTTCAAATTTATAAATTAAAATGGAAAGTGCCGTTGGTATTGTTTGTAATATTAATATTTCGATTTTTCAAATCTTTGGAAATGGTATTTAAATCAATACTATTGACATTCACAGAACTCAATAAGGTTGAGCTTCCATCAAAATACAAATTAGTTGATGTTTTTCTCATTTCCATGACAACTTAAAGTATACATCATATAAGTCACGTATTCAACCATTTGACATTTAGTTCTTATTTCCATCTATGATTTCAATTTCTTGTTGTTTCAGTAGTTTTAAACCAGTATTTATAATTTCAAAGTGCACCAATAAAAAAAATAGCGTAAAGTATTCGTGGATAACTGGTCTTTAAAACACTAGCTCTATTTCGAGCACTCCGGCTTCGCCGTCGTGCTCGAAAAATCGCGCGTGTTTTAAAGACCTTTACCTACGACCCCCCCTGTAATCAGTCAATAACACACAGTCGGTATCAATGTAATGACGTCTATTACGCACTGTAAAAACAAACGCCCAGCTGTAAAGTAAATCGCACGGCTTCCCTAGCAACATCTTAGCAACTGTCAATAGACGTCACCATTTTATTCAAAATTTTCTATTTGAAAACATTCAATACGGCCATGTTTAACTATGAAAAGCCCAAAGGGCTAAGTATATGTATTGATTATAATTGAAAAATGGACTTTCGATTATCAACAATATATTAATAATGATTAAACGTTAGTTCTTTAATGTGCTTCTTTCATTGGTAATAGAGTAATAGAGATGGAGTTTACCAAGCACCTCTAATTATGTAACTGTTATTTCTTATGCTTTTTATAATAAATACAAGTACAAGTAGGTCGTAGGTAAAGTATAGTACGTAACTCGTGTTGTAAAGCATTTTACGCACTCACGGAATTACGCACTCGCCGCTACGCGGCATCGTGCGTAATTTTTCCATTCGTGCGTAAAATGCTTCTTACCACACATGTTACGTAATATACTATTACGCACTCACGGAATTACGCCATTCGTGCGTAAAATGCTTCTTACCACACATGTTACGTAATATACTATAATATCCACTTATACTTTAATATACTAATGTTTTCCTCATTTCCATGACAACGCAATTCAACCATTTTACATTATTAGTTCTTATTTCCATTTCTCGTTGTATTTATAATTATATAATAATTTATAATTTAAAAAAAAATAGCGTAAAGTATTCGTGTATAACTGGTCTCTAAAACACTTGCTCTATTTCGAAAAATCGCGCGTGTTTTAAAGACCTTAATATCCACTTATACTTTAATATACTAATCTAATTCCGCTATCAAATGTGACACTTTAAGTCACTCCTTGATGTTAGGTAACGTCACATTTTTCATAACCTTCATATATCAGTTATGAAAAGTAGTTACGTAAAAACTTTACGTAACTAAGTTTCAAAGAATATAGTATATTAAGTATTAAGAACGGTAAGGGTTGTTTACCGGTCAACAGCAATTTTGCTGGAGATCGGTATTACCCTTAAAGTTCGAGATGCTTATACCATTTTTGCGCGATCCTATTGAAATAAATTTCTAATAAAATAATTTAAATTTCTTCGAAATGAACGAAATGTCAAAAGTGACATTCATACTTCTCGGTCAGTTTAAAATATAATTTGCATTTTGGTGAAATTAGTATTATGCTATTCATTACTTTTAATATTGTTCTGTTCGGTTTTGTTCATTAAATAAATCTTCTTTTTTTGTGTAATGAATCAAGTAATATATTATTCAGGACCACTCAAATGTATGTAGGTTTAAGACGTCGGTAAGTAATTTACTTACCGACGTCTGAACGATTTTTAAAAATTATAAAAGCGCGGAATTAGATAAAATGTTGTACGTAAACACGTTATAACGAGAGCGACATTGTTCAACTCGCGTAATTTGCAAAACTCGCTGGCGCTCGTTTTGGCTAATATTACGCTTGTTGAACAATATCCCTCTTTTCATAACTAGTTTTCATAACTAGTTGATTCATGACTGCTTTCGCTTGCATGTCGTCTGAAAAATGTTTTTAATCACTTCAAAAAGCTGTTCATCCACTCTTGAGTAGAAGCTTGTGTGCAGCGGAGAAAATTTGGATCGGAAAATTGTTTTTTTCAACAAAATTGTTCAATAAAATAACAAAGAACAAGAAAAGGGTATGTGAAGAAATATGTACGCGATTTTGGGAAGTAGAATTTAAGTGTCTGGACTAAAACAGTGAAACAGATAACTAACTAACTCTAAGCATCCCTAGAAACGCGGTGGCAGGACGGGAAAGAGTAGCATAGCGTAGAGGGATGCTGGAAATAAAGATGAAAACATTGCAGGTTTTATTGCGGTATTGATTATAAAATCAATAAAATATGGCCTGGCAAAACGAAACTGGAAAAATATAGCTGATTCACACAACTGTAATATTTATTCCGTAGGAATTAAAATGTTCATGCGCAAGCCGGGTCCTCCTGTTATCTGGCCGCCAAGAATGTAATGATTTTTTGGGGGTAAATTGGTAGAGAAGGGTGACAAGGGGGTGCCTCATTAGCATAGGCGTCGACAATTAAAAATAGCCAACCCCTCGCAACTAGAGGCTATAGAAGCAACCGTGGTAAAATCGCGCCACCAGCGGAAAAATATTTAAATTCTGACTGTCGACGATCGATACAGGCCTTTCTCTTTTACTTCTCTTTCCTTGATTGAAAAATAATATATTATATCATTTTAAAATTTCTACCGGGATCGGTTCCTATTTTTTTCGATTTTTGTTAATTAAAACTATTCCAGAAAAAAATCTACAAATTGTCATCGTTAAAATCATATGAAATACATTTATGTAGACTGAGATCAGAACATTTGGAGCCCAAAATATACCTAGAAAATCAGGAAATTGAAATTTAACAAGTACAATTATTAGGTGTAATTCTAGATAACAAATTAATTGGAATTCCAACATCCAGTGGCTAATTATACGATACTGAAAAGTAAAATATTTTTTAAGAAGTATGACTAATATATCAGATGAGGCTCAGACAGAGAAGTTCTATCAGACCCTTATCCAATAAAAAATAGATCATGGAAGTGTCATATACGCGCCGTCTGCGATAAAAACCAAATTGAAACTACTGGATAAAATTCAAATCACCGCTTTTAGATTTGAAGCAGTAGCCTTCAGAACAAGAGCCGTATAGAAGGTTTCCTTGTTGAAGCCTCTGTTCTTCCCCCAAGCCTCAGAAGAACCTTACCATATGCTACAAAAATACAATCCCTTCCCAACCAACTGAATTATGAACAATTCACAACTATACCAGTACTATCACTACACAGAACAACCCACCCGAACGAAACCTACACGTTATGAAAAATTAACTGAGGAATATGAGTGGCTGACCCTTATAGAAGTAGCACCACAACCAAGTACAGTTTTTTCTTACTGTGCAAATATTCTTTCCAATTTAAAAATTTTTGACGAAAAGGTAGTTATTTTGGGGAACATCATATGTTACAATTTTCGTTGACTTCCAAATGTCGGATTGAATTGTATATTTATAAAAAAAACGATGAAAATACAATTTTTCTATAATTTTGTTGAAATATCCTGACCAGGAGAATCATAATTTATGTATTTACCTAACCGCATAGCTAATAATTCTTATTTAAATTATGGAAGAATTGGTAGAGACGATACCTCAACTAAAAAGTCAAATTTCTAATGCTGTGTGATAACATTTCAATAATTAAATATCATTTTTCAATCTTCAGCTAGCTATGGAATCTTGGATTTAACTTTTTCAAAGTATACTTCATTTTTGCATTTTCAGTCCTCAATTGAACTTAAATTCAGTAGTTTAATTCGACACCTGATCATTCTTTTCTGGATATTGGCAGCTCCGATCCTAGGGTGTGTAAAGACCTAAGGTGCAACCCTCCCCCCCCCCTAAAGAATGTTTCATATTTTTACTAATATTTTTTAACGATGACATAAACTCATCTACCAGTCTCAGAGCAATTTAGCATATTTATTCGACCTGAGTAATTTCATTTTGAGAAATACATAAAAAATTTCTCTTGATTGATAAAACTATATGCGACCTGTGGCCGCCTCTTGTTTTGACCGCCCGCGTGCGGTGTACACACCTGCTAGGATCGGCCTTGGATATTGGACCAACAAAATTTTATTGTATCGTCCTAGGTCTACGATAGGTGTGTTAGGTTACAATTTAACCTGACTTTACCGAGTCAATAAAAAATTCCGCTACAAGCAAACAGCATACCAGAATAAAAAAAAATTTGGATTAAGTAAAATAAGGCAAAAATAAGAAATAAATAAATCACTACTTATTTTCCGGTGTAGCACTTTAAAAAGCTTGCATTATAATTATTCTTATATATAAATGCTTTATACTCTTTTTTAGTTTTCCCGTATTTGTAACAGTTAACAGTTAACAATAAATAATTTTTTATCGCTATGTATTTTTTCGACGCAGTTTTGAATGATTATCACTCAACGGCGTGTCAGTCACATGTTTCAAATAAAATAAAACAGTTTCAACTTTGTGTCTACGTGGAGATATAATATAAAAAATAGTATTAAATATTTCAAGGATATAACCAAAACTGGCTGGTTACCACTTAAGTTCGATCGTTCGTGAAAAATTTTTGAAAATAATAATCAGATTTAATCGTTTAGTATTGGAACTAGATTATTATTTTGCTAATATACTTTGAAATAGTGTTGTTGGGTTTTGAGATTTGCTGGCGTATTTTTTTGGTTAATTCAAGTAAATCCCGTGATTGACTGTTATGATTGTTACTTATACAGTTGGAAAGAATTTGTACGGGATCTCTAACGACGTATCATAAGTAGGGGGATGCCAATTTAACTTTTGTAGGCGGGGTAGTTGGGCCATAGGAGGTTAATGGGAGTGAATTTTATCTCCTGTCATTTTAATTCCACTTCTCTATCTCAGCAATAGTTTAGAGATATATTTGTTTTCTCCGTGTGCCTCTCAAACAAACCGTAAATTCTCAGTTAAAATAAATTCAAAAAAATCGAGAAAAACGGTTTTCATGTTGAAAAATTTAGATATTTTGCAGATGTGTACTTCCCAATCAAAACTTGCGACGATTTTATATTTTCATCACGCTTTTGTATCACCTGTATGTGATTATGTGAGACGGGATCTTGAAAAGTAATTTTCATTGACTTAAATTCAAACTTTGCACACTTGACTTGACTTGACAATGCTATAATTAAATAAGTTTATTTTAATATCGTGACCAAGATCACCAGGATGTATTTATAGCCGAATCTCAACTTGAGGATGTCCTTTTTAGGTCCAATTTAGGTTCAGTACGTCCCTTTTGAGACCTCGAGTACCTAAGCTGGACATTTTGGGAACATACTCAAAACATACTTGAGGACCCAAAATGGACATTTTGGGTGCATACTCAAAACATACTTGAGGACCCAAAATGGACATACTCGGTAAATACCGAAGAATCCGCTGCAATTGGAAGTCTTTAAAACACCTAGTACATCGATCGTACCAAATCTGGACATCTCCAGTATATACGGTACGTCTTGGACGGACGTTCTCCGTTCGTTTTGGGGACGTACTTGTGCTATATGAGAAGCCAAAAGCTCCCGAAGGCTACGTCAAAAATACAGTTCTCCAAATTTGAACAATCAATGACATTTTCCTTCCATTTTCGACAAACTTTTTTGACTTATTTGACTATATGTTTTTCGCATAATGCTCCTCCTTGTCTTTTAACTGCACCAATGCATAAACACTTTCATCGCTGATTGGAGAGTGCACCTAGCTCCTCCTTTTAAAGATAACAAGTATCTTATCAATTATAATTCCAGTACCTAAAATTATTATGCATTTCTTGGAAATATTTGACATATGGTATTTATTTTTAGCAATAAATAAAACAATTCGAACATGGAACGGAAATAATGATCAGTTTCCGAACGTTTCATTACCTCACCTCAGCTACTGGCAGATGATCTTTCAACTCTACTCTGGAGAAAAGTGGTTGAAGGAAAAGGTTTACGCGACATATACTTGACTAACGATTCAAACAATTTTGTTGCATGATCTTTTACCTTCTATAATAATGTCCAGTAAATAATTAACCGCATATTTAAAGAATTAAAAAATATATTGATAAGAAATATGACCTATCCTTGAATAAAAATACGATTATTTTGACTGAAAGTGACACTGGAAAAGATTAGAAACGATGACTTTAAATATTATTCCAACGTATAGTCCAGTAAATAAAGGCCGATAAATACCTAAAGCTCTAGGTATTTAAGCAAAACGAACATACCGGACGCAATCATGGGTCATAACTGGGTCTTTCAAATAAAAGGTTAGGTTGAATGAATGCATAAACCAGATTAACACTACACTAAGAGTTTTGACAGGTGTGGAATGGAAAAAGAAACCTACCTACATCCAGATATAGCAATACAGAATTTTAGGGTACAAAATCTAGGAGACTACTGGATAGAAGAGGGACAGCTACTGGTTGTTTTACAATTCCTTAAAAAAAGTTTACAGGAACTACTAGTCACTTATTAGATTTTTCAAGTCCCAGTGAATATTCACCCCATTATGTGAGAATGCAAGCGTTTTGCATTTCATTTGATAACTAACCTAATTGCCACCGAGTACTCCAGAGTCAATGAACATTCCACTCTGTATATCTATTCAAGAAAGATAAAAATATAATATGATATTAGTTGTTAGTTTGTGGCGAAACAGTATTAAAAAAAATTATGTTGCGCCTAGGAACTAATCGAGGTAGATTAGATCCTAATCTAATCACTAGACCGACCTTAACAATTTTCTAAACTATGGTACTTAGTGATTTTTTTTGTATCAGTGAACGCAATAGATAAACCTATCTAAGTGTATTTTTTTCTAAAATCGGTTTTCATCCAAACTGGAATAGAAAAAAAAAATGGAATCTTACGGTTTCAGATAAACAGATGAGGTAAGAGAAGATGTACTTACTACATTTTTTTTTTCAAATTTTCATAATTTTTTTATTTGCCAGGATACTTTTTTGGTAAATTCGGTGTCTAACTTCCAATTCCCTCTAGGTGGTTCCTATTGTTCCCTATCACTTTTAGCATTAACACTCGCATTAATCTCAAAAAGCTGTGGCCGTGACCTAGTTAACAGACAAATAACCGGTGTATTGTAATAGATCCATGATGCGTTAATAGTAACGAGACGACTCAAAAACAGCTGCAGAAACATTTCCAAACACTCACCAATGAGTGTGAGCAGCCCAACGCTCTCCATATCCAAATATTCAGCGACTCTTCATTCCCTAGTGGACCAAGATAATTTAATGGATTTTATCAGCTATTTCTGGCAAGACTTAGAGGGTCTTTGACGTTCGGCATCACTTGTCCATTACAAAGTTAGTGAACCACTTCATAATGTTTGATTTCATCCAACCGAGGTACCTTAGCAATCATTCATTTTGTGTTCTTGGTTGTACTGTGTATTCGAAAAGACTAGAGACGCTAGTCAGGCTCAACAATCTTTTTACGAAATCCTTTTTGAGGAGATCCTTCTTTGTGCGCCATGGTCCCAGGAGTTTTTACCTCCGATGATGCGGTGCTTCTCTGTTAGCTTATTACTTTCCCTTATTTTTACCTTAGAGGAACCAATACATAGGTTGTTCCCCTCATATGCTAATGGTTTGTATGTGCTTTTTTATGGTACAGTAACTTGCCACTTCCTTCATTTAACCCCCTCTTGATTGATTGAGTCGACACCACCGGTCAGAGGCTTAGAGTCCTTGGCACATCAGCCGTTAGGCTTTTTGTGCTCTTAGCTGTGCCGTTTATATGAAGAGACTAGTAGCCCTTATCAGGCTTAACAGTCTTTTCACTAGGTCCTTCTAGGAGAAATCCTCCCTTGCATGCCCTAGGAGTTTATCTTCTTCTATCTTCTATATCTCCAATGAGATAATGAACACAGTCAAAGATAGTGTGAGAGGCTCTTCCCTTCTCTTCCATGCATAATCGACAAATTTTTCCCTATATATACCGATTGTATGCATATGCTTCCTCGGGGTACAACAGTGACCGGTGAGTAAACCCATCACTTTCCTTATCTGGTCCCTGCAGAGGTTTATTATCTCATTAGTCAGCTTCTCAGAGAGTTTTTTGTTCAGGAGTATGCTGTGTTCCTTTTTATGCACGTGTCGCCAGTACAACTGATGTTTAGTTTGAGTCCACCGAGATCTACAACCATGTGCAGCAGTTATTGATATTCCAAATACTGGTTCAGGACCAGTGAAAGCAGTTTCAGACCCTAGCTTTGCTAGGATGTATGACTTTTCATTTCCTGCAAAATCCTCGTGCCCCAGGACCCACTCAAGAGTTACTCTGTTGTGGTTAGGTTAGTTGAGTTCGTTCTTCAGCAGCACCGAATGGTTTCTGTTTAGGAGCGTAGCACTAAGTCGAAATCAATGAATTATGTGTCGGACCCTTTTATTTGCGAGTACCTATCATGTTATTGCAAACTATACCTGTGCCCCGGTACTTTGTTATGTTTGGCCAGGAATACAATTTTCCGTAGTCATGAATTGAACAGTTTTGTGAGCCTCTTTTTGTTGGAGTAGTTCATTCTTAATGATTTGTACCAAGTAGTCTGTGGGGAAAATATGCTGGAGACTATCAATAGAACTCAGAGGGTCAGATATTAGAAACTGCTGGAAATCATCATTACCCTCTGCAATTATTAATATGCTATTTCGTTTTTAATAACATTAGTAGCTTGAACGAAAACATTTCAATTTGTTATGATTTATTTTAAGATTAAAAATATTTTTTTGCCAATATTATATTATAATCGTTACAATTTTTGGCTAGGTTAGTGTGGATTTATGCAGACACGATTAACAATTATCAATTAGCAATTAACGATTAACAATTATCAATTAACAATTAGTAAAACTGCCATCGTTTATGCAGACACAATTATAAATTAGGAGAAAATAGTAAGCATGCGCACAAGCCCGAGATTCTAGTTACAATAACCCTATATTTTCATGTTTATTTGTGCATTGGAACAATTTTGAAGGTGTATAGTAGAATTTAAGACTTTTTTTCTTTTATTAGTACAACTTGAAAATAAAAAACACACAACATAACCCTAAGTCAACCGCTTTTCTATAAAAAAAGTAAGGATCTGCGTACTAGTTGCGCACTAGATGAAAATTCGGTACAATTAATTTAAGAAGTTAAAAGTTGACCAACTTCGCAATTGTTAATCGATAAATGATAATTGTTAATTGTGTGCGTAAACGGAGTCATAGTGAAATGAGTAGTTCAACTTATAATTGATAATTGTTAATTGTTAAATGCTAATTGATAATTGTTAATCGTGTCTGCATAAATCCACACTTAGTTATTTCAGTAATTGTTGAGTCAGAAATAACAAAAAAAAAACTAAAAATAATACTGTTGAATTTGCAGTGAATATGTGCATATACCGGGTGTCCCAAAATTTGCTTTCAGACAAAATATGTAGGTAATATTTAAAAATATAAAAAATAGGTTTTATTTCAAGACCATCACTCTGAGGATGTAATAAGAATAGAATTAAATAAACCCTGTCTATGTCTGTGTGACAAAGGGTGGTTTCAATACCCATTTTTGGAACCAGTCCAGTAATAATATGTTTTTTTCACTACCGTACTTTACGTACGCTACGATATTATATATTTAGAGTAGAGCATATTATCAACTGTTTATTATTTTGATTACAATAATTTTCTCCAAATGTCGTGACATGTAATACCCAAATAAGTTTTGATGGATGCAGTGGCGTCTAGTGCTGTAGAGCTTCCAAAGAATCTTCTGATTTACTAAAATATAACCATAGAGTAATAAATAAGAGAGATGTTAAACGTGTAGTGTTTTGTGGCACAAAGTTACCACAAGCGCCTACCTTGGCTACTGGTACGAACTAGCACTCAAGACGCGCGCTTTTCGAATTTTCAAGCTTTCAGCATACGCGTAATATTGTACAATATAGCAATTGAATGATTTTGCACTTCAATATTTGTCAAGTCTTCAAAGACTAAGAAATAACTTTATTGTGCTAAATCATTCAGCTGCAAATATTGTATTAGAAGTGAGAAAATATAATATTATTAATTCAACATCTTTCATACAATAAGATATCCAAAATAACATACATAAACAGTCAATACCTACCTGAATCTGAATTGGGATGGAAATTGTACTCTGAAGTTTAGAAAGGAAGTGCAAATTTTGTCGATCTAGATGAGTCTGTAAAATTATTTATAAGGAAGTGATCTTCACGCAAATAACACCTTTTATTTTTAATAAGTAAAGTTCATTATTCAAACCATTTATGACTTCGTTCAATATCTAGATCATATAACTAAAAAAAACTTCTTATTTGTACAATTTTTTTGCAGTTATTCAATTGACGCACCCATTTAAACAATTTGGCATCTTGAAGCACACACCAATATTACAGAGCAAGCACACAAATACAGTGTTCAAAATATTAAAGCACTATTTCACATAAGTAATAGGTACCTACAATAACATTCTAAATTACATTGATATAAATATATCTAGCAACTACATACATATTGTTTTGGTTTGGGTCACAAATTTCTGGTAATCCTTCGTTCTTGTCTGCAAAAAAACGATAAAATTACAAATAATGTTTCCATTTCGAAAACCCAACCTCAAACGGCTAGGATTAAAAATCTACTTTTTTATCTTACCTATGATAAGTGATGATAAATGCTGTGATAATAGTAGGTACCAATGATGGAGATAATTAATTTCTTTGCAGAAGGGCCAATGAGTAGATTAAATAAAAATAAATTCACAAATGACAACGATTAACCTCAAATTGAAATAATACTAAAAATTAAAAGTTTTGTTTTTGTGTAGAGGGAGGCGGGGTTTGTTAGTTCAGTTAGTTGCTGTAAAGCGCCGTGCTCTACTGGCTGCGCACAAACTTTGTGCCAGTTTCTTCCATATGTTTTAAAACCTCTCTTATTTATTACTCTATGAATATAACCTTTAATGAAATACAGGGTGTCCAGAAACTCCTGCCAAATGGAAGCTACAGTTACTAAAGGTGATTTTAAGTTGCTTCAGCTCTAACTTCCTTATTCGAAAATGCTTCCTGAGGGAGCTACAGCCCTTATATGAGTCCTTATATGAGTTTTCTTCAATTTATTCAAAAATACCGTTACTTAAAATATTCAAACTTGGTATAATCAATAAACAGTTACAAACCAGTCGTTCACTGTAAATAAATTTTCTTCAGATCTATCACAAGCGTGTCAGTCGGGGGGCCAGCAGGTATTTTGATTAAAAAAAATTTATTTTCAAGTTTTTTATGTATCCGACACCGAATTTGGAGAATTCAAGATAATTTAAAAAAAAAAGTTCAAATCGATATCATGAAGCGTTTTCGAGAAGAATAAATTTAAACTTTCTGTGTTTCTTACATAAAATCATGTTGGATTATGAAATTGTATCTGTAAAACCAAGTTGGCTTTGAAAAATTAACAAATTGTACAGATAGTGGTAACAAAAGTCATAAGTATTAAGTCGCTCACATTGTTTTGGAAATTTTAAATTAATTTTATAATCCAACATGATTTTATGTAAGAAACACAAGAAGTTTGAATTTATTTTTCTCGAAAACGGTTCATGATATCGATTTGAAAGAAGAGAACGTTTTTTATGAAAATTATCTTAAATTTTCCAAATTCGGAGTTGGATACATGAAAATCTTGAGAAGAAAAATACCTTTGGTACTGGCATGCTTGTGATGGATCTGAAAAAAATTTATTTACAGCGAACAGTTGGTTTGTAACTGTTTATTGATTATACCTACCAAGTTTGAATATTTTAAGTAACGGTATTTTTGAATGATTTGAAGAAAACTCATATGAGGACGTCTTCTTCAAAGGGCTGTAGCTCCCTTAGGAAGCATTTTCGGAATAAGGTAATTTGAGCTAAATCGACTTAAAATCACCTCTAGTAACTGTAGTTTCCGTTTGGCAGGAGAGTTTCTGGACACCCTGTATAAAATTTATAATATATTTTGTAAGGCATTCACATTGTTATAATGATAAAAAAAACTGCGAGCGCAAGTAAAGTCCACCATGAACCTATTTCGCGCGCTAGTTGATATTTTATAGAGCTGGGTCATACGAACGTGCTCTGCGAGCTCTTTCAAACGCTGGCGCTGCCCACTATCCCCTTTGCCGGTCTAAAACTAAGTCGTTATTTTTATTAGAAGGATATTTCGCTACATTTATTGGATTAATCTAATTTTTTCGTGATTTTCTGGCACAAGGATTTACGTTGTAGCGAATATAACGTAAAAGATTGCGGCTGTTTTTTTACTAGTCTCTAAAGTAAATAAAACAATAGTTATTTAAGCAACAAGTGTGTAAAGTTACCATTTTTTGATGAATGTGATTATTGTCAAAAAGTGACTTTCCATACGAATTGCATACAATATTTTTGGAACTTTAGTTCTTTACGTCAGGTTATGTTTGAGCGACGAGGGGTCGCGACGCAAAAGATCTGACCGTTACGCGTTACGTTACGCTACGTTATGTTACGTTGCTTCGTTATGTGCCTTGCTTGCGTGCTTGTGCTCTCTCCTTAGTCTCTCTCTCGTTTACGAAGCAGCGATTCATATGCTCCGGCCGGGATTCGAACCCGGGCCGCCCGCGTGGAATGCGAGCATTCTACCACTGAACCACCGATGCTATTTAAAATTCTATGCAAAGCTGGTATTTGCAGTGCTGGTGATCTACTTGAATTTGTTAGGATAAATGTTTACTATTATTTCCATAATTTTTTTTGCGCGATTAAGGGGTCTAGCACATTTACTTTTCGAAATACAGGGTGTTGAAATTTTGAAAACTTGAATGCTTTAATTCGATAACTTTAAAATTGATGGATAAATTGATTTGACATTTGGCAGGTTGTTTTTAAATATAAAAGAGTATATTTTGAAAGATATAGTAGTTTGGGCAACTAGTGTGGATATGATGGCCATATCGCACGAAGACGAAGTTTGAGCACGACGCCGTAGGCGGAGTGCTCAATCGTTCAAGTGCGATATGGACAATCCACACGAGTCGAGCAGCATATTTTTTCTACGACCCACTTAAGAAAAAATCTAGAAAATAAAAATTTCTATAAACTGTAATATAACTTCAAATTAAAAATTTAATAATTCAATTTTATGTTTCCACTAATTTTGTGGTAAACGTACAGTTCTTGAATGTTCAATTTGTATAATGCTACGGTTTCCTTTTTTAAATATACGATGCTGTTATAGGTAGATGTTGCCAGTCGGACTCCCTCATGAAGGGTACTGTACCATTATCTATAATAATGAATATTCTGCTAAATATTTCAAACGTCTACCTGTTGTCCTTATCAATAGCAAGCAGAATAATTATTTAAAAATAAAATTAACAATAAAAAAACTTCCTCACGGGGAATCGAACCCGGGTCTACTGCGTGAGAGTCTGGTATGCTTACTACTCGACCACCAAAGAATATGCAAATCGTTTATCTATAACGTCAGATGTATTACATAATTTTTGCTTAAAATCAACTAAAGTTCCTACCGTGTGTCCCGCGACACGTTCTACCTTTTTCTACTGCTGTAAGTTTTATCAGAATTTTGATAGAAATTAACTATTTATTTATCACACTAGTGCGTACAGCAATTTACTTTAATTCACTAGTGCGTAAAGTAAATAAATTGAAATAAAGCAAAATTTGTGAAGAATTGGGCAAAGCAACAAAATAATATAATTTATTTCGTTATTTTTATGCTTCTTCCATAACCGGTAAATTATAGAATGAATCGACTTTGAAAGAGTTTAATTCATACGCCAAAAATTATGTTTTCCGCATATTTTTAACGTTATTCTATGTTCAAAAAATCCGACCAATAATATTTGACCGTTAAACCTACATACAGGTGGACGAGCTCCTTCGTCCAAGCTATAAAGGAAAAGTAAGGAAAAGAGTTTCCTGCCAGCGAAGCGAACCCTTAGTAATAGAATCGCAGCCGAGCACAGATTTAGTGTTCGATTTTTTTATTTTGATATTTTTAATTGCGGGCCTGTACCGCTGTACTCGTTATTCTGCGCATTTTCATTCTACAGAGAGCGCGGGAGAGGGGTAGCAAGGCACACGCACTATTTTTTAGTGCTAGCTTATTACAGCAGATGTCTCATAGCCATGTCCCAATAAAGAATAAGCTCTCGACATTTTTTTTGCGCGCTTCAATTTTTAATATACGCCCGAAACTCGTGATGTTCTGACGAAACGGTCCTCGATGCACGAATACATTTAACAAATTCGCGAAGTGTGGCTCACATCGTATTCTAACTGTAAACTTTTTTAAATTTACCGCGTCTTTTGGTGTGTTTTCAAAACATCTGTGTGTAACAAGGCGCGAAGATGTTACCTTAACAAAAACATGGATTCTGCAGAAAAAATACAAACTTTTCAATGATTATTTTTTATCACAGGTAAATCTTTTAGTCAGTTTTTAAGTGTAAAACTAAAAAATAATCGAAAATCCTGTGTTATTTTGGGATTTTCTTTCTCGTAGAGTTTCAAGATCGTGTTCGTTGCTATGGTAACGGTATTTTAAACAAAACAAAATCGTCCCTGACCGCCTTCATAGTCAATAAGCAAGCGTTGCTGTGTGTCTAGCGCCGGCAAAGTACTTTCCCTTTCGTTCGTCTCGCTATAATTTTTTCACAGACTGCTTGATAGCCATGTTTCCGCATCCCCACCACACATTCGCACAATTATTCTATTTTTTATGATCCTGCTAGGTTATAGACCAGGAAATTGATAGAGTAAAAAGGATTATTTTTGGAAAAAAAAGTTTTTTTGTATAGAAAGTATGTGCATTTCTAGATATTATATAACGGGTGCTAAAATTGATTGTTCATAAACTAAAAATCAGTGATTTTTACCATTATTATAAATGTATGAAATTAAGTGATCACCAAGTTAATAAGAATTTTTTTCATATTTAAAAATGTTTTTTGCTATTTACTATAATTTTTTCGCTTGAAAAATAAGAAAATTTTGAAAAATCGCTTAAAAAATTATGAATTGTTGGGAACTCTTAACTTGTATTCGCAATTTTGGAAACAAAAAAATTTATTTATAAATAAAAAGTATTTGGGATGATTCAGTAGGTATTCTCACTTCAATTTTGATATTTGACACATTTTTATAATGTTGAAAATAAAACTTAAAAACAGGTATTTTTTATAACTGTTGACGTGGATAAAACGGTTATATTTATAAAAAAATACCAAAATTAATAAAGATGGGAGCAAAAACTAACTTTTTAATAACTGTTCTCAAACTCAAGGACCAAGTTTCTCTTAAAATAATTTTTCTATTGCATTTTCCCGTAAAATTGAACCTAAAATTTTTGTATTTGATAAGGTTTCCAATAAGGGATCACGTTAGTATTCCCAACTAATATAAAGATATAAAGATTAAAAACAAAACCACCAAATACCTAATTATATTTAGGAACTGATGAATAATGATAATTTTTTAAAAATATGAATAAAATATATCAATACAATTCTACCACACAATCAAACTGACACTTTCCACGATCCAAAACACATTGTTTGACTAGCTTTAGTTTATACATAGGAAATTTAATAAAAATAATCATATTAATGTAAATCTTTTCTAAGAAACGGTTAAAGCAGTTTCATCACAATTATAGATTAAACAGGGGTTCTCCGTTATAACCACGCGTCATTGGAGAAAATTGAATACCAATAATACAGGGTGGCCGGACGAAAACGTAATAGAGCCATAATAAGGAACTGCGTAGTTTTTAATGAGTTTTTAAAATTGGAATTTTTATCATTTTTATCAAAAAAGTGAAAGTGACAATTGCGCCGTTGCTTGTTCGCATTGTTTTTGTAATTTTTCATCACATTTCTGACAAATTGATACACTACGAACACACAAAAACGTGAAATTAGTGGATTTGTATATCGCGAACGAGGTTTTCTTCAATTGTGTTTTTGAAAATTAAATACCATGGTTCATTCTATTACAGTTATGGTTTATTTATGAACAATTAGTGTGCAAATGTAACGGCTCAGTTATTTATTTAAAAATATCAAGATAAACAGGTCAGTGGGAAGTATGTTCTAGAGTTAGTGAAAAAATGTCAAGAGACTGGAAATGTAGCCTATAAAAAACAAGAAGCTAGTGAACTTGCAGTTTTGGAACATGTTCATTTATATCCTACATTGAGCATCTGTATCTGGGATGAATTGAACTAGCATTAAACCATTTCGAAGAAGAACAAATTCCATCCTTATAAAATACTTCGCATTCCGCCCTATTAATACAACTACATACGTAACAAATTACCTTTTTTGTAATTTGAAAATAGAATTCAAGGGGTAGAAATTACTAGAGCCTCCGAATTGCAGACCATAGCGAAGGTGAGATTCAAACAGAGAGAAGTAATTATTAGAGTAGTAGAAGAATTGAGCGGTTTAGAGACAGATTCAATGGCAAAACAGGGAGAGGATAATTCGTTTGCTGAAGTGTCTATATTATGTGAAGAATATTTGATGGCATCATCAGTATGGAAATCAAGAAACATTTTATTCTTATTTAGTTTTCTGAATGTTAAAAAAAGCCCAATTATATTCGTATAGTTTTATTTTAATAATTTAAAGTGATTTATTACAAAATAGTTTAGAAAATATTGATACTCTTCGTAAGAAAATTTCCCTAATAACATTTGAAACATATATTAGGATCTGTAAGGAGTGATTTATTTTATTATCTTTATTTTTCAGCTTTAAAATAGAAATTTTCTATACTTTTTTAACTGTTTAGTTTTAATTTCAACACCCTGTGTAACTGCTTAGGAGTTTCCCCGATTTATTGAATAATAAGCATTGAAAAATAGTCAAAATAGTAAGGGATTTACAAAATTATTGGAAATACTTGATGAATAATTTGTAGCTCCTGCAAAAACAAACAAATGTTGATTGTCGATTTAATCTAATTTTGGATACTTTATCTGCAGCACGTAATATAAACTGACCACTTTAACATTTTGAACCGTTACCAATTAAAATATTTTAATCATTTTGTGTCTAATAACAATATTTAAGTATTTTTCAATCATTTACTTTATCAAAACAAGTCACGAAAATATATACTACGCAAAATATTCGCATTTTTGGATAATGAACAATAAATTTTGCTCTTACATGCCGTTTTATTCATTTAAAACATTTTTTAAAACAATAGTGAATGTAGGTCAACATCATAATCCAGAGCCATTCCAGATGGTGTGGACAAATGCATTTTATTCAATATTTGAAATTATATAGAGACTCTTTTATACGTTAGTCAAAATGTATAAGCATGTTAATCTGAAGACTTCAGTATTTTGTAGGACCATGTGTCAACGCTGCTTATAATGATGTCAACATTTAATGTTTAAACAGGATCTATTCAATGTAATCTTGAGGTCAAATTAAAGGATCGAAGTGAATAATAAATTCAGAATGGCGTTCGCATCTAAATAAATTTGCAGAATAACTCGGCAATGGTACTAGAGGTTGTTGAGCTGTTAGCTTCAAACAAAGTTTATGGCTAAGATCGTGTATTACTATTGAATTATTGTAAAATATGTCGGAAATTTTTGGTACAGCTATGTAATAACCGATAAGGACCTGTTAGTTAGGAAATTATTGCATTCCAATACTCTATGTACTTCAACGATTGAAGGTGCAAAAAAACCGGTTTTAAAGAAATTCTCTAGCACGTTGCAATCTCGCGTCTGTTCTTTTTTATCAAAAACTCTCGAAAATTTTAGCTTGATTATTGGTTTTTTGTAATTGTACAGCTCACGAAAAAGCTCAATAGTAGGTAATACTTACAGACAATTAAAATGATCAAGACAAAAACTATTCAGTATACTGGAGGCGACAAATGACGTTGTTGTCTGGCCTATTTTCCGGTTTATTTAGCCTGGATCCGAACCATTTCTAGGGGAAACTATCAAGGCCATCTGTCATCAGACCCGTTAAATTTTTTCGCAGTATGTTCCATATTGATTTTTTATAAACGTTTTCGTTTTCTCTGTGAAAACTCGTAAATATATATAGATGCTACATACAACAAGCACGTGAAGGATTTTTGTTGAATATAATGGTGCAAGTAAGTTATTAGCTATACTGGTCGATTTTAAATTAGATATTATATAGTTTTAATTCATTGCAGAATATGTGAAAATAGATAAATAATGTTAAAGTGTTATGTTTATACGTAGATTATTGTGTAAAGCTGTTTGAATAAGATCGTGAGGTTTGTTATTTTCGGATTTCTCTCGTGAAGTGATTAATTCATTTTTTAGAAAAGTATATTTAACATGGTGCAATAATAATATGTTTTTGTGCGTTTCTAGTCAATTATTGTTGTCAAAAGGTATGTCTAATTTTTAAAATAACGTGGATCAATGTACAATGTTAGTAAACAGTAAAAAAAATTTCCACAAGCAGTGCCGTAGCGAGGGGCGCCAAAAAATTAAAAGCCAAACAATATTTTAAGAAAAAATCATTTTGAAAGACGCGGGGAAGTGCTGCTGGGTCAGTTTTCCGTAGGGTGACAATGAAAAATCTGTAGATTTACGATTTTTTAAAATACTAACTAGAGCTTTCTAGCTCGATGAAAAACATCGTTAAAAATGTTACGAACGTTATAAGTATTTCATTGTGTTTTAACAAGAATCCTTAACTAAGTTAGTGCTAATATATCTGTTCAAGTTAGTGATTACATATACTTATCAGTTTTGACTTTATGTAATGTATAGTGACGACTTTATCAACCATTGATGATAATAGGGCTATTTGTCTGGATTTTTTATTTGAATATGATCATTTGTATTAGGAACTTTCATTTACCTATTTATAGTTAAATTAGGTCGCAACGGCTGAACATATTATAATTTATAATTCGTTATCACAAACTTTTTTAACAATTTTTTGAATAATTCTTATTTTATATTTTTATTTTTTACTAGCTGACCCGACAAAACAGGTGTTTTGTCATATAAATAATTAATTGTTATTTTTTTAACGTAAAGATAATCTCGCTCTATACTACTCAAAGGCTAGGGCCGGCACTGTCCACAAAACATGCTCTTCTGTCCTATCTAAAGGAGGATATAAAATTAATGACGGGTATTTGAATCGATCATTAGAATACCAGGGTTTGTTTGAGCGAATTCCTAAATTTGATAATATTCTAAAAAAACTAATCTTTCGATAAAATTTTCAATTGAATTAAAAAAAACTAGCAATTTGCTTACAAATATAAACAATTGCTTATAAAAAATACAGATGTAGCAGCTTTTACATTCTATTTGAAAGTGACTTACAGAACTATTCGAAAATCATAATTCTGAGCCGTGGAGTAAATATCTAGCGGTAATTTAATAGGTAATTTACGTAACAAGTCCCGAAAGTGATATTTTACGGGATGAGTAGGCAGTTTCCAGGGCGAGTCCTGGAAGCCTGGGAGTCCCGTAAAATCACTTTCGGGTAGCGTTACGTACAATATTTTTTCTGCAGCCGTTAGTAGATAAAATATTAAAAAATAATAGGGATAGATACTATAAATATTACTTATGTATATTAATTGTACAATTATAACAGTTAGCAGCTTCATTGATTTCATGTGGAATAATTATTTCCTCGTCACTTTCGTTGTCGATTTTTATTTCTGGATCGGAAAATTGAAAATTCAGTTGAACTATCAACAAATTTATTTTGACAAGCGATGTCATAGTAAAAATTCCGTGAATGTCATTGCTAAAGCCGCCTACATAGATATTAAAAATTATTCCGAAAGTAAAAAATCGTCCCGAAAGTAAAAAAATCGTCCCGAAAAGAGCTACTTTCGGTACGATTTGTGTAGTTTCATTTTCGATTTAATAAATCATAGCGAAAGTTCTATTTTCCGGATGGCTGCAGAAAATTTTTTTACCGATGACAGAAGGAGTCGCATCTGATAGACAGGAACGCGAAACAATTAAACTTCAGGAACGCTTTGAATCAAATTCCAAAGTAATGTTTTTAAGTTAAAAGCTCTTGCTAAGTAAATGAATCTTTATATTTTATTTTATTTCCAGGTGAATATTATTTACGATGGTAGATACACAACATTTTTGTCTGCGTTGGAACAACTATCAGAGCAGCATAACATCTGCTTTCGAAAACCTCCGTGACGATGAAGATTTTGTTGATGTTACGTTAGCGTGTGATGGAAAGAGTTTGAAAGCTCATCGAGTGGTTCTATCAGCTTGCAGTCCATACTTCAGGGAATTGCTCAAGGTAAAATAACTATTTTATTATTTTTTGTAATCTTTATTTTTTGAAAAGGATTGTTAGAATTTATCTGAACTAATATTAACAAGAAACCGATTCATGTATTTTAATGAATGTTTGTTTTTAATGAAGTAGATATTTTACAATAAAACCTTGTTAAAAAACAATCAAACCGAATAATTAAAAATTCAAATGTTATATTCGACTATTAAATTTAATAGAACATTAAAATAATATTTTGTATCTTAGATAAAAATTATTTATTCAAATTTTTTTATTGATACCTGAGTTTTTATGTCTTGTGATTAATAATAAAAAAAAAATTCATCTAGTTTTAACAAGCGATAGTCTAGAAAATTTAACTGAAAGGAGATTCAAAGAAAACATATCTGTCATTTTGACATTATATCGCCATATTTCTAGATAAATATATGTATATACACTGGCGAGCAAAAAATTGAGATCATCACGAAGCTGTCAGAGATTTAGGAACAGTATTAATAGGAGCTGATAGTAATAGTATGTGCACAGTCAGTTGACTCATTTGACCTAATTTGCCACCATATTTATACATTTCAAGAAATAGTGTTCATTTGAGCTACTTGGAAAGTTACATTCGTAGACTATTTTTTCAGTATAGTGTATTCAGCAGTTGATTTCCCTCTGTACAACCTATCGGTCACAAGGTTTAGTACTCTTAAGCAAACATAATGCCTTTAGACCATATCGCTTAGTCGAATATTTCCCTCATGTGTAAAAATTCCTTGAGAGGAGTGCAATTATCGATTGATTACAGCGGTAACTGCACTGTAGAAACCGAAAGAGCACTGCAATAATTGCATTGTTTACGTATCCACAGTAATCCCATTGTGAATCCATGATAATTAATAATAAAATCAGTTTGACAAGTAATAAATATTTTTAAAAATGTCTCGTTTCGGATGTGATTCATTGGGAATTATAGAAAATAAAGTGATGGAAAGCGAACCAAAGAACACCAAACACAACAGACAATAGGTGTGGCAGCAGTTTATGAGCTTTTGTGCTGAAAAAAATATACATTGGGTGAAACAACACAAATCAAATAGTTATTAAAAAATCGTATTTTTGGGACTTTTTATTTTGTTTGTACCTAACAACATGTTTTAAAAGGGATATTTTGTATTAAAAAAAAGAAATATTTAATTTAATATTTAAACCAATATTTGTATTCGGGAAATATCCCCCCCGAATTACACTCGTGCTTCAAAATAACCAGATAATTTTGCATTCGAGTGTGTTGTCTTGGAAAAACTGTTAAAAGACCCTTCCACCTTCGGTGTCGGGCTCTTTCTCCAAAATATGAAAATGAACTCATGCCAGTTTTTAGACAACACGCTGTCATGCAAAATATCGGTAATTTAGATGCGCTTGTGCAATTACTTCCGATAATTGTAGCTTGCTACAAGATGGTGGGAAGCAATGTGAAATCGCTAGAATTGTTGATGTGATCTTTTGTGGTGTACAAAGGGTGTACCGATGTTACCAAAAGGCAGCCAGGTAACCAAAAGACCAGGATACGGAGGAAAAAGAGATTTTTTGGTGACTATAATTTGGAGGCATAGAACAGAGACTGCAATTTCCTTGCTAAGAAGTTAGGGATGTGGCCGTTAGAAAATGCTTCATGCTGCTTGATTCGAGCGAGAAGTGGAAAACACGTGATTATTAGTGATTTGTTTTTACTGTTTTCCTTCTCCCATATTGCCGCTATTAACGAGAATTCGAATCAAACGTTTTCTGTCTTATTCAAATCTTACAAAATACAGTGAAATGATTGACAATGATTTGCAAATAAAAGCTTATGACGGGAAATTTCAACTTGATCATTTTTTTATCCCCATTAGGATTTTTTATTTTTCAAGTGTCGTATAGATACACTACTAGATATTTTTATTTATCTTATCAAGTTAAAGTGTTGGAATGTGCAAATAAAATAGAAACAAGAACTAGTTAATTTTAATTTTTTTTTATCATTAAGCTGCTCTCTCGTTCCAATTACCTGAATTTAGGGTATTGATCTAATAAAAAAAAGTTTTGTTATCTGAAATTTTAAAAATAGGAATGTTAATACTTATATTTATAACAATGACAATACAAATTCGTTCATTTTGGAATGATACATTTATCTTCAAATAGTCTTTTCAATCAAACATTAGTTTCTTGTCAAAATACCCCCATTATTGTACGTTATAGGTATTTGACAATGCCATGAAATTGCCATAAAACTTCTGAGGCGTCATTATGCACCAATGGAATAGTGATTTTGACCATGAAAAAACTTTCATCCACCTCACAGACCTGACTTTTTATTTTTGTAAAGACTATTTATTATTTCAATAATTTCACTTTAAATATTCATTTGATCTATTCTCTGTTTGTACAAAAAGATCGTTGTCCTACAAAAGAAAAAAAAACAATCCAATCAAAATATATTTTTTATTTACATATAGCTTGGTGATAAAATATTTTCATAAGACACTAATAGTCAAAACATCTCTTGTTTTTTGAATCGCGAATTTTGCAGTAGTTCTAACAAACAATAATAAATTATCATTAGCTGGTGGATTTCCGTGCTTGGTTGGTAAACAAACGATTGTTTTCTTCCTGTGTTTTGAAAATTGACAGACATACAGGGCGTACTGAAGATGGGGAACAGAAAATTTCATGATATCAAACTACGTTCGTTAGACAAACTTTCCACACCCAGTCCCCATAAAGTATCACTTATTCTCTTAATATCATAATATACTATTAGTGGACATGAGAAGGTCAAAATCGGTTTTCAGTTAGATATAATTTTTCTTTTTATTTGAATGTAAGTGATGGAAAAGCGCGAGACTCCTTTAGCGTCTCAATTAATAGAGATATTTTTTCATTCACGCAGTACATTACTTGATTTTGAGCGTGTATCATCATTTTTTCGTGATGACAATTTAAAATATTGTGACACTCTTATGAACTAGCAGAAATAAATCTCGACCGGATGACACTTGGTTTACCGTCCAATTTTTTTAGATATTGTTGTATTAGAAATATTTTTGTTTGAATCATTGAGGTTTATTGTTTCCATGTAGCTGGGTTTTTCCACACTTACTGTTAATTTAATCAAATATCAAACTATAGACACCAACAAGGTGACACCAATTCAGAAAAAAGTTAAATCATTGTAAAAAAAATTGATTAGACATATGTAGATCAAAGAAAAAAGTGGGCAAGGCAGACAAACACGTGCTTCAACTTCTGCAATCGATTTTAGATCAACTTCACCTTCTTTATACACTAAAATAAAAAGTTGCACGTAGTCAAATCAGGATTATACGAGGGATTTGGTTACGCTACAGAAGCACAGACGACTAGTGCTTGTGCGCAATGACATGTCTATCGCCTACATGTCATTTAACTAACAGGGAAGCAGATCTTACGAGCCCTACGGAAATAATATTCTGTCGTCTTTAAGGTCGTAGGCTCTTTGACGTCACGTTCAAAGCGCGCCTTAGATAATTTTTGAGGATAGAAATTTAACTCAAAAAAATATATATACATGGACATTTTTTTCAATATTTCATATGAAGGCAATAAAATAAATAACTGAAAAGGCCCATTGACTCCTTGTTCGAAAGGATGCTTAACAGTTATTCGCATTGCAACGTCGGTTGACGCATCGTCAACCTTCACGAAAATCCGTCCGAAAGCAAAAGAGGTTTTTGACTGCGCTCTCCCTGTATGGTATTCCATTTCTATTTAGAACCGCAAAGTGAAGAGTAGGACGTTCGTTTTGACCATGCCTTTGAAAAAAAAGATATAAATATTCTAATTGTGGTCGTGTATTGTCTGGAATAAAAACGTTGAACTCTAAAAGGTGTGTGTTTTGCACAAGATGAGTCAACAAGGTCAGCCGCAATTATTATTATTATTTTCTTAGTTTATTTTTGATAGTTTGTCTAGCAAACAAAATTAGTATTTCACACCGAACTAAACAAGGACAAAATGTATGATTAGATAAATTCCGTTGTTTGGGGATTTTTTAAATCATTTGATTATGTAAAATTATTATCTATGATGAGTCATCAATTTGAATGCAAATTATGGATTTCCCAGCAAAATATTTTGACAGACATTCTACCATCGATAATATGAAAAGTAACAGTAACTTATCTTAAATAGAACACCCTATACAGAGCAAGGCAAATAATAGGCGATTATAAAAATACTGAGCCAAATAATATTAGAAACTTTCCCATCTTATAACTTCAAAAATTCTCAGTCAAAGTTACATTATATATTTAGTTATATTATATATTTACTAATCGTAAATTTTGATACCGTGACCATATTAGAAATATTTTGGTAGACTGATAACGACCGTCTGTAAATTCGTCGATAAAATGACAGGTTAGTGTTACAATATGAAGGTTGAAATATTTTGGCAATAACTATTATCTCTATGTTAAAATATGTTGATATAGTTTGTATAGTCAGGGTAAAAAACTGTAAGCTAATAACTTGATATACTCTATTTTCTTTTTGCATTTCAGTTGCCTGTTCCTTCTATGAAAATATCAAGGTGGAACGTTTTCACTTAATCTCATCTAAAAAAATATATCGCACACAAAAAAATCTTATCAAATAATAAATATCGTCGACAGTTAGATACAGCACTATCGAAAAAAAATATTTTTAACTCAATCAAATGATATTTTTCTTATTAGTTCAAATCTAAGATGAACGAAAAAAAAATGTGATACGATTCTAAAAATATAAGTATTGCAAATATCGCTAAACTATTTGTTGATTTCCTGTCTGGGTAAGATCTCGACAAATAATAACGTAACTGACCATACCATACAAAAAATTAGACGTTGTAGGACAAGAACAATAAATAGCACGCAAACAATTTCAAATAATGTGATATTTGGTAATTTGTTTTCTGTGTTTTGATAATGAACATTTACTTAGAACAAAAAGATCGATCGTGACTTTTCTTCCACTTAGTTCTTAATATAAATATCAAGGACTAATGAAGGAATTTTAAAAATAGTGGGTAGACTTCTAAAATTTGTCTTGTGAATGCACTGTGAGTCTGTATGCCTTCAGCAAGTATATGAATGGAGGCTCCTTGTTCCATTCCACAAAATCTACGCTCTTGCCTCTACTTTTTGAGATTGCCAATCAGGCACCAGTGATCTGTTAGCACACTTGTCGAACCTCTTGGTCTTACTTGGTTATAGTCCTGCTAGATCTATCAATAATAGATCGTTTTTGCTGATGCCGCAAAAGCTTCTGAACCCAAAAAGGATATGTCTGCCTCTCTTCATTTTTAGTTTCGATTGCTTTTATGACCACAATAGGGTGACAATCTAGCTTATAGAAATTTTTATACAGGAACTCAGTTCTTTAATAGCTGCTAGACTATCCGACTTGATAATAAACCTTTTTTAAGGCACACAGGGTACACAAACGTATTCAAATATCACGTTTTATTTTTGGAACTTCAGTTCTTTACGTCAGGTTAGGTTTGAGCGACCGGGGGTCGCGACGCAAAAGATCTGACCGTTACGTTACGTTATGTTACGTTGCTACGCTAAGTGCCATGCTTGCGTGCGTGTGCTCTCCTGAGTCTCTCTCTCGTTCACGGAGCAGCGAGCAGCGATTCATATGCTTTGGCCGGGAATCGAACCCGGGCCGCCCGCGTGGAAGGCGAGAATTCTACCACTGAACCACCGATGCTACATTAAAATTCTATGCAAAGCTGGTATTCGCAGTGCTGGTGATCTACTTGAATTTGTTCGGATAAATTTTTACTATTATTTCCATAATTTTTTTTGCGCGATTGATCTTTTTTGTTTATTTACAGCATCGGTTGTCAGGGCAGTAGGTTGTCTTTACTGGTTTCTAAGTTTAACACGTCGGTAACAATTCCACCAAAATGCAAAATAAATTTTAAACTGATCGAGAAGCATAAATGTCACTTTTGACATTTCGTTCATTCCAAAGAAATTTAAATTATTTTATTCGGAATTTATTTCAATACGACGATCGCGCAAAAAATGGTATAAGCATCTCGAACGTTAAGGGTAATTACAACGTTTGCATGTAGATTCCTCTCGTAAAATTGGACAAAATGATATGAGGATTAAGGGGTCTAGCACATTTACTTTTCGAAATGCAGGGTGTTGAAATTTTGAAAACTTGAATGTTTTAATTCGATAACTTTAAAATGGATGGATACATTGATTTGACATTTGGCAGGTTATTTTTAAATCTGAAAGGGCATATTTTGATAGAAATAGTAGATTGTGCAACTAGTGTGGATATGATGGCCATATCGCACGAGTGCTCAATCGTTCAAGTGCGATATGGACAATCCACACGAGTCGAACAGCATATTTTTTCTACGACCCACTTAAGAAAAAATCTAAAAAATAAACATTTCTATAAACTGTAATATAACTTCAAATTAAAAATTTAACAATTCAATTTTATGTTTCCACTAATTTTTTTCTGGTAAACGTACAGTTCTTGAATGTCCAATTTGTATAATGCTACGGTTTCCCTTTTTAAAAATACGATGCTGTTATAAGTAGATGTTGCCAGTCGGACTTCCTCATGAAGGGTACCGTACCATTATCTATAATAATGAATATTCTGCTAAATATTTCAAAGGTCTACCTACCTGTTGTCGCTATTAATATCAAGCAGAATAATTATTTAAAAATAAAATTAACAATCAAAAAAGCTTCTTCACGGGGAATCGAATCCGGGTCTACCGCGTGAGAGTCTGGTTTGCTTACTACTCGACCACCGAGGAATATGCAAATTGTTTATCTATAACGTCAGATGTATTACATAATTTTTGCTTAAAAGGAACTGAAGTTGGAGTTGAAGAATAAAAGTGTCTGAAAAACTCATCCATTGAAGGCATGATAAATGTGAAAAATAAAAAGGGATATTAAAAAAGCGTTTGTCAAAAAGAAATGGAAAAAGTTTAAGCAGTTGGCATACCAAAAGTTCAATAGGATTCAGCTCCATAATTTGAAGAAGATGTTTCTTTCGCTTAGGTGTGGTTTTGAGATGAAAAAAATTGGAAAAACTGCAAAAACGATTTATTAAAAGCTAAAGGTGGACGTGGACATATACCCTACTATATGGAGATATGTTTTAATTATTTAATATTTTTTCGCTAGTATTCCGCTATTGACGTAGACCGTTTTAAATTTTATTTTAAGTAAATCGAACTTCAGTTGTCGGCTCCTTCAATCCTTTTGATGTTAAGCGTAGCTTGAAAAAATGATTAAAAGGCATTTTGTTCAACTAAAAAAATGTTTGAAATTGATGAACGATCTAGATTATATGACACATTAAAATGTATGAATCTCAAAAAGAATTTATTGTCAATAAATTAACTGTTTTTGCATTGTTTGTTATTGAGTGTTACATGAGATAATTTTTATTTTCATATTTTATAAATAGATTTTATAGTCTGAAACTAACGGATGCGATATAGTTATATGAAAGTATTTAAAAATATCTGTCTCTAGCCGATCGATCCCAAAAAAAAATTTTATTCTACAGAACGAGTCAAATTTGATCATATTTTTTTATTCAATTAAAGTGTCCCACCATTTTGGACGTCTTCTTTTTCTACATAAATTTGTAAACAAGCAAACGCTAATATACGTAAACTTGTGGTTGGATATTTTTCAGGCATATTGTTTCCAAAACAGTTAATTTGAAAAAACAGAATTTCCTTTTCCCTACTTTTTTTTCTTGGAGAATTTGAAACGCGTGGTAAGAACCAATAATATTTCCCTCATACCTTGACCATGAACATGAGGAAAAAATTGATCACTTTTGTCAAGTCGGTTAAAAATGAATGGTATAAATATGAGATATTTAAAACTATAAAATTATCAGAATACCAGTCGGTTATTTTTGCAAAATTGTTTCGTCCTGTAACAATTTATAGTTAAAAGACATATGGACATTCCGATTCTCCGAATACAAAATAAAAATATTTGCATCTGCTATTATTTTTTTGTATTGAGTGTTTTCACTGAAATAGAGATAACCTTTAGATAGCTTGTCAGTTGAAAAAAATAACCATAATGAAATTATTCCCAGTCGTATTTTTCAAAAAATAAAAAAAGTAAATCAAACTAATATGAAATAGCTATGAAAAAAATTATTTTTGACATGTCCTTCAAAAATTAGAACAGAAATAGATGTCCTTGTGTGATATATGAATTCAAAACTAGTTGATAATTGTGTTTTCGAAGTTCACGCCCCGTAGTTTCATAAAATATTAAATTATAAAAGACAAGAGGACTTTATAGTAGGCCTAAATAGCCGATGCAAATTTCTAAAGATTTGAATTTGTTAAAAATTAATCGGAATAATTAAAAATTGATTGGAAATCCATCCAACCCATCTTAAAAATATTTGCCTCCACGATTAGACAAACTGGCTAGTCTCGTTATTTATTTCCACCTTATATGCAATTTCCCATTCCTTCATTGACATTGCCCTTGCTTCTTCCTCTATGTCTATAGCATATTTTCATCGTTGTCCTTTCTTTCTAGGTCATTATTGCTCTCCTCATCATTCCTCATAGTATATCTGAACAATTGAAGCCTCTTCGACTTTATTGATTCTAATATATTATCTCATTCCAACGCCTCTTCTATTCCTTAATTTGTTTCATCATCATCTACATCTTGTGTGATATTCTTTCCCAAAATTGCTCTTAATATTTTCTCTTTGTAACCTTTAAGTCGTTTTCCTCCTTTTTACCATTGTAGATGTTACCATATCAAGAATCTAAGGTATCATAAAGACTTATTTCTGTTTCATTTTCTTATAGCGGTCGGTTTCTACCGCTTATTTGATGTTCCTTCAAGAATACGTCTCTTATTCATCCATTTCCAAATAATTACCCCATAGATCGAAGTAAATAACTGTTGTCTTGAGTTATTAGGTGATCTTGCCTTGTCACTTCTCCTCTTTTGTCTTGATTTATTGTAATGTTAAATGACTTGAGTTCACTGAGCTTGCCTTTTCCCCCAATAACACAAATTTAGTTTTTTCCAAACATTAATTCTCAAACCATTCTCACATAATCACTCATATAAACATTTTTCTATTTAGTCTGCGCTACCAGCAATGTATAGTACTGTGTCATCTGCAAATAATTTTATTATACAACTTACAACATGTCTTACCATCCCGTTGATGTTAAGCAGGAAAAATAATGGCCCCAAAACGTAACCTTGAGGTACTCCTTCGTACATATCTGCCATTTCTGAGAATGAACACTTAAACTTCTATTTACTAACAAAACCGCACTTACGCAGTTTTGTAGCAATACTCCTTAACCGATAATTTCAAATATTCTTTGAAATCCATAAATACACCAATTATCCCCTTCTCAACTAACTCTGTCTCCCAAGAAAACACTAGGAATTGCAACGCAGTTTCGCATGAGTGTAAAATTTTCTGAACCCTGACTGTTCCTGGACTAATAACTTATTTTTAGTTAGTTCATCATTTGATCCTTAACCGCAATGTCTCTCAATATCTTTTAGTAGACTGAGTGGAGGAAATATATATTTTAGGTCTTGGTTAGCCCAGTTTACATACGAGTACATATACAACCAGTAGGTTAATGGCTTTTATCAGATGGGATTTTTGTATTTTATTTTATTGTGTATTAGTATATTTCACAAGAATACTTTATTATTCTATTATTTTCTATTTCAGAGTACACCTTGTAAACATCCAGTGATAGTTCTCCAAGATGTGGCTTGGACGGACTTACACGCCTTGGTCGAATTCATTTATCATGGAGAAGTTAATGTCCATCAACGTTCCCTTTCATCATTCCTCAAAACAGCAGAAGTTCTCAGGGTTAGCGGTCTCACACAACAGCACGGAGATGGACGAGATCAGGTACTTTCACCTCTAATGTTTTTAAGGTTCCGTGTCCAGATGCTAAAAAACGGACCTTCCGTCTGTCTGTCCGTCTATCACCAGGATGTATCTTATAAACTGTAATAGTTAGACTGTTGAAGTTTTCAAAAATGATTTATTTCTGTTGCCTTGAAATATAAGTTACATTATTAAACATAATTGTACTCAACCTTTCGTGCACGATTCCGATTCACACTTCGCTTTTTTACAAATATATCTTAAATGTACACTGTTTTAATTTCAGTTGGCACAAGTACAAAGTATGGTCAGATCACAACAACATTCGACACCCATCTCCAACCACCATTCGACGTTTACAGATAAGCTAGTAGAGGATACTCTGTTTACGTCACCCTCCTCCCCTCCCCATGGCGCTACTGTCAACCAATTACTCAGGAGAGCCGCATTACAATATAGGAGAGAAAGGAGGATATCACTGGATCCGGATAATGAACACAAAAGGGCTAGAGTTGATCATATAATCGGCAATAACAATAATAATAACAATAATAACGAATTGAATTTGTCCACGACGCATTCGCAACACCCCCCACCGCAGACGCAACCCGCGGACTTTTCTCCTAGTGCTATGAAGAATAATGTGCTCAATCTTAATTTGAATTCGATAAAAAACGATACAGAAGGTAAGGTTCTTTTTGATTTTGGTTAGTTTATTATAAGACACATGTCTTCTTTTGAGAGCAAACGTTATTGCAAACAAGTGCCGATTTTCGTTGTATGTCCCGTGCATACAATGCATCTGGTCTTAAACTGGTCTTAAAGCCCTACCCTAAAGCACATAGATCGATTTTCTTAAAGCTTCAACCAAGCAACGTTGTTTAGCGTATTTTTTTCTTCGATATTAATGTTCACAAATACTCCAAATATACTTTTGTGATCATGTGTTTTGTCTTTGCTAAATATGATCATCTCCACCTTCTTTGGCGCTGGAGAACTAGCTGTCCATTGTAATCGTTCTTCTTTAATTTTAGCATCATCCAAGTCTCAACCATAAATTCAAATATATACCAAATAAGTAATGACTTGTCAAACTGAAATGACAAATTCAATATTTGATTGGTACAAAAATTATAGTTCTGATTGTGACCGTAAATGGCGTTGAATGCTCTTTTCAACCAACAACAATCAACGTCTGGATGACAAATAATGAAATATAATAATTTGTTTTGATTTTAGGTAATAATGGTATAAGTAGTACGGACAGGGAAGCTTCGCCGTGTTCACCGTCCCCCACCCTCCTCCATTCCAGATGCAATAACAACGACAACGATAACAACAACATCAAAAATGAACCAATAGAATTGCTCTGTAACACCAACCAAGACGACAACAGCAACGACTCAGCCGACATGACCAACGACAACGGAGGCAGTGGGCCACACGGCGGTCCCCATTCAGGTAGCTCGGGGGGCGGTGGGGACCACGACGATCACGATAGCGCCATAAGTCCTTATTTAACGCCGACGGAGAGCAAACTGTTTGCGACGGCGGCGGGAAGTTTTAATTTTAGTATGGCGGCGCTGGCGGGTGATCCGTCTGTGTTAGGAGGTAAGAAGAGAAAAATGTTCATCCTATTTTGCAAATACCATTTAAAGAAAAATTTGTTTTATTCTTTCATGATTCGGCTCGAAGGTCCATGAAATAATCATAGTGTTTATAGTTCGTCTTTTTTTTCTACTATAAAAGTCTAGCTATATAATTTTTGGTGTTGCAGGATTGAATCAGTCTCTACAGGGAAATGACAGTTTAGCAGGGACCTCACAAGGTAAGATTAGACTTTTTTTAATACATTTATTATTTTCCTTGTTTGTAGTTGTCTTAACTGAATGTGCATTTGTTGTAGTGTGTCAGTTAAGGTGACGTATTTTTGTGAAAGTGATTTCCTTCCCGATATTACCATTATCATTCCGACCTATGGCAATATCACCCAGTCTATATTCTACTACTACTACTTCTAAATTCGAAAGGATTTTCACGATTTTCTTAGGCTTGCTTTATTTTATGCGACTACGGATAGTTTTTTTATGAACTAAATGCGTTGTAGAAGCAATATAGCACTATATCACAAGAGTTAGCAGCTTATACAATAAAAAAGGGCAATCTAAAAGTGCAGAATATTCAAAATTGTGATGGTGCTGGTCATAGTATCCTTCATTCCTCGCCTCTCCATTCAAGATACTACATTTGCTGGAGCTTGTGATTTTGCTCGATCGATATATATTTTGGCAGGACAACATTTGCAGGCATTTGAATTGCTACCATTGGGAGATAGATCTTCGTGTATCAGATCATTTCAAACATGCATTGGAAGATAACAAGATCTTCAAAGGAGTAACTTAAAAATGTTATTATCACAAGTGTTCAAATTGATAATTTGGATCAACAGCTTGATACAACAGCAAAAATTTTAGAAGTTCAATTTCTTTCACATTTTTCGAAATAGTATTTTGAAAAAACTATTAAAATAGTGTAAAATATTGCAATCCTTTTGGTGAAAGTCCTTCAAAACTTTCGGAATGTGTTTTATTTTGTGTGTTTTTGTTTATCTTGTCCCTGGTCTGTTTTGTGTTGATTTTTCTTTTTCTTTTAATTCTGACAATCGATATCGGGGAAGCCAACTAACTGAGGATGAAACAAAATCGTTTTTTTTTGCGCTCACGATATATATTTTTCATCGATGTTTTCTTTAAATAAAATTGTATTGTAATTTAGTGACTATTTCAAAATTTTGTAAATAGGAAGTTCTTAAACACAGGATCATTAGAAATTTGTACTTCATGAATATTTTGAAATTTTTTTTTAAATTTTATTTCAACCAGAATAGGGAATGGGAGGATCAAAAACCTGAAGTGGTCGAAACTTTACTTTTCTTTTTGTTCTCAATTAAAGAGAAATGTATCACATGCAGGTCAGATTTAACATAAGTAGACCATCGTCAGTACAAGGTAGATGCCTTACATCCGGCATATCAAAACTAGAATTTTGTAATCGTATATGGTTCAATCACCATTTCTGAGTTCAATTGTAGCTCTCTTCCAAATCATGGACTTTTGAGAGCACTTCCAGTTGTAGGTGGGCTTCTTAAACTCTCCTGGAAACGATCAGATAAGTATTGGTGCACCAGTAGCATTAAAATTTAAAAAAATTAGTATTAAGATGTAATCATTTTTGGATCCTTGACCGAATATTATCTAAAAACATAAATGAATGAATCAATCCATTTTAATGTTTGTTTTAACTAAATAAATTGCTGTTCCTGTGTTTAAAACTCCCTCAAAATTTAAACAAAAACCTTTTTTGTACTTACTGATGAATGTATCAGCTTTTGTATCCATTTTTGACAAAATGGCTTTGAAATGAAAACACATTTTGGATGAAGAACAGGTTGGGCGAACAGGCTGCTCGTTTTGTACCTTAAAATTAGTCCCTCTCTCTCTTTTCAGTCAATTAACAAAAAATATTTCGTTTTCAAAAAGTATTTACAGCATTACAGAATCCAGTTGCGTTTTCTAAATCAGGGAAAAATAATGAGTTTTATAGATGCTCATTATTTTTATTACTAGATTGTCCAATATATACAGTATTAAAATATTAGTTATGTGTAAGATAGCATGTGAATGATTTTTTTTCACTGAAAGTTACGTTTCCTATTTCCAATTATATACAGGGTGCTGTTATATTCGATCGATACCGCTCTACCGCAGAGAGTTCTAGTTTTTTGACAAATTTCGATACAGAAACATTAAAGGGTGTTGAAAGTTTGAAATTGAAAATAAAACAATTGGAATACTCTTTAAATAATATAGTATTTGCTTCATTGTTATTTTTATTATTATTAAATTTTTACTGATTTATTAATTAAATTTTTGCTGATTTATAAAACGCAAACGTCGTAAGATTCCAATTTTTATACAAAATTATGTTTTTGATCATACCTCCCAAATATTTTATACTTGTATTATTGAAATTAAAATTTAGCGGTTTCACGGGCTTTTCTTGAAGACGCTGAATCCAATTTTAAAGTTACTTTTGGATCAAATAAAAAATTTCATTCATCCGTTAGCGATACACACTATCAAAAGTCGCTCCATAGCAAAGGAACTGCGTAAAAGTCCAGTTTCTACATCATTAACCATCTGCTAAAATGAGATGCATATAGATCGGAATGACATTAAACAGAGAGCTATTATTTTTTATTTGCTTTTATACTTAATCAAGAAAATCACCTATATTTGCAGAGAAAACATTTTTTAGTTGACTGTCTTTTAGTCAAATGCTTTTTATCTTCGTTTATTTGCACTTGAACGAAGTAGTGTCTTTTATACAGTCAACTAATAATTTTTTTCTCTACATTCAGGTGATGAAGCACGTACTATCGGAGGGGTGGAATGTACGATATGCGGGAAAGTGTTAAGGAATCGGATAACGTTAAGAAGACACGTTAAAGATCTACATTATGTGCAAACTGAAGAGTTTTGGTGTAAAATTTGCAATAGATCTTACAGGACTAAGAATAGTCTTGTGGTACATACTTGTAACTATCACCAAACAAAAGTTAAAGTTGAAGTCAAAAAGATGTAGATGATAAATGTGATGGGTTTATTATTATACTATAAAAACGCTAAATCTTAATCACTTGACTAAAATAACAAAGGACCATTTTCTTAATAATTGGGAATTATATAAAAATAGATATAATTTTATCAAGTTTTTCAGCCTATTCAATGAAAATCTTCCTAACTATTATTACATATTAAACATAAAGAAATAATTTCCATTAACAATTAGCACAATATGTATTGTACGCTTTCTTCTAAGGAAACTTTAGGCATAATTACTGATTTTATGATAAAAATTTAGAGGTTGATGATAAGAACATACCCAGAAGAAATGTTCACAATAAATTCAAACCATAGTAACTTTTATCTTCTGTACGTTCCTTGTGGCACTACTAATTCTTTTTTCTCTAATTTTTTTCTGGGAATCAAAACACAATAATGTTTTCATATTTATTATTTCGACATTTTGGTAGCGTTCCAGCTACCGTTTTCAAGATTAATTAAGTATTAAATAATTTTTTCGTTGTGTCAGATAGGGACCAAATATAAGTTAATTACTAATTAATTTTGACAACGGTAGCTGGAATGCTACCGAAACGTCGAAATAAAATATATAAAAACATTATTGTGGTTTGATTCCCAAAAAAATAGGAGAAAGAAAAAACATAGTAACTTTCTTAAAAAACATTATCTCTATGCGGCTGACTGTGTTTGAAAGAGCATTTCGAAGAATGTCAAAAACACCTCTACACCTCTACCACATCGTCCACATCTACAGAGTGTCGTCTAGGTTTAAATAAAATTAATGTTCCCTATATGCCACCATATGAAAAAAAAAATATTTTTTATATAGGAACCATCTTGTGAATACATCAATTGCTACAATGAGGAAAATTGTAATGTGGATAAATTTCAGTAATCAGACTTTTGTGGTCCTTAGCTTCAATTTTTTTCACTTTTCTCCCCATTCTCTTCTATTTAATGTTTCACTTCGCCAGTTTTGTCCTCCTACTTTTACTGAATTCATCCATTTTGTTCTTGGTCCGCCCCTTCTCTTTTTGCTACCGCGGTTCCAAACATGAGAAGTCTCTCAACTAATCTGTCTTCTGACATTCTTCTAATATCATACAACCATCTATCGTTGATTTTTTGTATGACGCTAGCAATTCGTTATACTTTCTTCTCCTATATTTTTACTCCTTCAAATATTTTTCTCAACATTTTCTTCTTCCTTATTTCTAGTCTGACTTCTTCCTATTTATTCATAGCCCATGTTTCACATATGTTAATGTCTTAATATTGTTTGATATATTATGATCTTAGCCCCTCTGGATACATATTATTCTCTTAATATTCCTGCTGCCTTACTACCTTTGGATTGTCTTTTATCTATGTCTTTCGCTTCACTTCCTTCTGCTGTTATGTTTACTCCTAAGTATTCTAGTTGTTCCACTTCGCCAATTGTAAAGGTGTTTTTGAAATACTATGAAATGCTTTCTTCGGTACCGTCGTTCTTATCGAGATATTTTGTTTCTGAAGAAAGTTATCAGAGTTTGGGAACATACAGATTGGGGGCGATGAACATTCTTCCAGCCTCTGGAACTAAATACGCCCATCGCCAACTGTCCACAATTATTCTTCTCTCTCTTTCAAGTAGTTTTTCTCATATTATCCTTGTCGTACTTGTGTAAATCGTATGCCCGATAAAACTTTTTCCCAATCTGTATATTCAATTTCCATAATTTCTCCATAATTCTTACTTAGCAATGTAAAATTTAGTGAAGAGTAAGTGAAGCTCTTTAGGCAATTAATTTTAAGAAGTTAATACACACAATTGAAGATAAAACGAGAAAAATTCAATAATGAATAACTTCAAAATGCACTAAAGTCAAATTCAAATTCAAATTCTGCACAAACAGTGCGACAATAGCTTCATGTTTACATGTTAATTATATAGTTTTTTTTTATATAACTGAAATTCATCTTGTATATATAGTTAAATTTTTGCAAAATACAAATGCTATTCCATGTTGATAACAGGAAAATTTGCGTTGGATATCAAGAATTGTCTCGTAACCGTTAAGATTTAGCGTTTCTAGTTATTATTATCATGAACTACTCGGGTAGTGGGGCACGTAGATTTTTGAATTGGATATGGCTAGATTATCTCAACTGCTCATAATTTTTTATTGATCAAAAACATAATTCAGAAAAATAACTAAAATTAAACTTAAAACATGCTGCTCAAAAGAAAATAAATAAATAGAAATACATCACGGAATATTTCTTCAATGGAATAAAATAGAATATTTCAATAAAATTTTATGAAACAATAAATCAATTCAATGATTTGAATATATGAAATTGTACAAATTTCCATCTACGTGGATTCAAAATCTTTAGCAAAGAAATGATTTTTGCTGATCTAACTTAACCAATAAAATTCATTTGAAATATCATACCAAAATAATAAGGCAGCAATCGTATGGTTAGGAATCTATCGAGGACGTTCCCCACCATATTGAATATCAATTTTTGGTGTAATTTCCACTTAGCAACTGGTTAAAGTAATTCACGATTTTGGAAACATATTCTAGTCTCTATCTTAAATAATTTCTTTTGAATGAAAAATAGTTTTCAAATTGAAATATTTCTTGGTGTAAATAACGAAATAGAAAAAGTTAAAAAAAAACAAGAGAGACCAAGTAGGGACCGCGTGTAAATAGCTTTCAAAAAAAAATCAAAGAAGCGGCTGAGAGGGGCTAATGAGGCTTCTTCTGCCGTCAGGTCTGGACGACTTTCGCTGTCCACCATGCAACAAAAGCCTCAGTTCCCTTACGAGACTCAAGAGGCATATTCAGAACGTTCATATGCGTCCCTCCAGAGAACCAGTCTGCAACATTTGCAAGAGAGTATACAGCAGCCTTAATTCACTAAGAAATCACAAGAGCATATACCATAGAAACGTAAAGAATGTTAAAACTGAAGAGATGATAACACCCCATTCTTTTTATCTTTGAGAGATATTGGTGATCGCGTAGGAGAGGGTCAAAGGAATTAATTTGTTTTTATTTTGCTTTTTTAATTGTTCATTTTAAAGAGGGCGAAATTTATTTTTTGTTTTTTTTATTTCACAAATAAGGCAGTGAACGATTTAATATTATATACTGCACAATTTTTTATTGCTTCTAATTAATGGGAATGATTTTTTTTTATTTGATAATTTCGTATTAAAAAAGTGCCGTGTATATTTATTTGTTCACTGCGTATATAATCACGTACAAACGTACAAAATATTATGTTCCAAATTCAATTTTTATTTATTCCATAATGATAAGTTGTTATTGTTTTTAAATATATTTTTATCTACTATGCCCTGAAAAATGGACTGAATATATATATTTTTGTAGATACTTTTTTTAACTACGTTGAAAATTTAAATTTCGCGAAAAATATGTTTAAACTTAGGTTCGTGTTGTGTTTACTAATTTTTAAATTAGGTACGCAAACTTTTTGGTTGTTAATCCACAAAAAGGTCATTTTCATACAAAAAAACTGCCTATGATCTGTGATAAAAGGAGATATTTGGTGGAATTTGTCAACTAGTATCAGTTATTTGGTACCAAAAAATTATAATTTTCCTATAATTAAATATATAATAAATAAATGCTTATTAAACAGCAAAATGCTTTTTAAGATGGAACGAAAATGTTGGAAGGAATGAATAAACCGATTTCATACACTAGAGTTAATTAAAAAGTAATAAATAAATAATGATTCAAACAACAATTTTGTACTTATTTAGTGTTCAACTTGATATCATTGAGAAAGTATTGTTTATTATGAGATTATTAGTTGTTATGTAATTTTAAAGTTGGTACCAAGTCAAACATAAAAATTATATACCTCGCTATTTCATATTTTAAATTTCTGAGTGCAAACGAATGATGAATTTTCATTTTATAGCAAAACTTTTAAACAACAACATCTAATCTTAATATTTTTCTAAATTTGTTCTATCTGTTTTTGAGGAGTTCTTTGGTGTATCTTCGAAGTCAAAGTTAAAATACCAATTGAATTAAATGGGTGTCACTTGCGAGCGAAGTAAGGGCAGCTGAAAGTTAAGAGCTGCTAAAGCGCTTCTTGCATGTGTAACACACAAGGGTTTCTCGCCTACCGAATGAACCAAAAAATAGGAAAAATAAAAAAAACATACTCTAACGTTCAATTAAAAAATGCATGAAGTATTGAATTGACAGATGAACAAATATACTATCGTTTGACAGGTTACCACCAAATATCTATTGATACCAAAATCATTCAGATTACAACTTTGGATCTCATGATTTCAACAAAAAAATTATGCTGCATCAGCAAAAAAATTAATAATATACAGGGTGCTTCCTTAGTACTGGACCCAAAAGAAGTGGGAGAAGCTCGGCCTTAAAATATTACGATCTGACGCAAACTGTTTTAATCAAATATTATTAATTGATAAAATAGAGGGTGGCAAAATTGGAATGTAAAAAAAATCACAGTAAATTGAAGGGTTTTGAATATACCGATCGTGAAAATTTGAAGACAGGGGTTTTGACTAGTGAAAAATCCGTTTCGTTGTATTTTCTAAAGGAGGCGCCACATTTGTGGCATAAATGTGCACCAATCCTTTCTGGGATTCAAGTTATCAATGATTTTGTGAACCATTTTAACACAAAAAATGTAATCCTTATACTATTGACAAAACTTTACGGTAGTGGATATTCGTATTTAATCAGATCGCAATATTCTGATGCCGTGGATCTTCCATTCCAGTTTGAACTATTACTTAAGGGCCATCCCGAATAGTCAACTTGCTTGGTTTGTAACAAAAAGTTCCTTATTCCAAATTTGATAAATTAAAATTAATTTTAAAATACCTTTACGAGGTAATTTTGGAGAGTCTAGAAGACTGATTTCGGATTTTAGATAATTTTAGAGATATTGAATATATTTGTAAAATGGCAGTGATCGAATGAAAACAACAATAAGGTATCCAGTGGTTTCCAACAATCGTTTTTATTATATTATAGTTTTTTTCAACAAGTACATAGAGTATTCTAATGCAATAATCCCCTAACTAACAGGTGTTTATCGGATATTACAGAGCTGTACTCAAAATCGACCAAATATTTTACAATAAAATAGGTTTTAAAAGTAAGCAACGGAGTAGGAATAGTTGTCATACTGAAAAACGTGAAATCATATTTTGACGGACAGATTATCTTCGGTAGATAATGAAAGGAAAAAAAATTCACTATCTTGATGAGCCTTGGGTTAACGAAGGGCGGGTCCCTTCTAGGATTTGGCAGGATTCCAATATTAAAAGCTGTAAACAAGACTTGTCATTAATTTGGACAAGCAGGTATGAAAAAAATTGTGACGCTTAACAATTGAAAATGAATAAATACACATATAAACAATATTTACCGATGACATAAGGATGAGGCAATGCCGGTGGGATTACATTTTTCAATAAAAGTCATGTATAAACAACAGGAAATGATAATAAATTATAATATTAATTCTAAGAAAGTTCAATAATTGTTAAACAAGAGAAACTTTGTTTTCTAAAAAAGATCATTGTCATTTTATTGAATATCTTTGTTTTCATAGTTTTTTTTGTAGTTTTTGTCCATTTTTCAGGTCTCATTTATTAATAATAAGTCACATATTGTGAGACTAATATATATATATATATATATATAAAAAATACCTATATACTATGCTTAATGTACAAACGCTTGAAAAATTATATACGCTAAATTATTTTCAAAGGGATATAATACAACAATAAGAAGGTAAATTAGTTTTATACTTTCCATTTGCCAGCCATAAAAATTCATTTTTTATCGGTCTTATGGATAACTATCGACAAAAGTTGATTTTTTTCTCTCTCTTCGGCATCACTAAAGGAGAACTAAGTGATTCAGAACGTATTCGGAAAGAGCTTAATGCTCTTAGCTACAGTGTGTTATCATAATTTTTTTCAAGTATTGAAACGGATCAGAGGCAAGGTAATTGTATCATTTTTTCAATTTTTATCGCGTATATCCATTTTTGCATTTCTAGTCTGCTTAGACACCCAGTGGTAATAATATTTCAGATTAACTCTGGTATTAAGACATTGTCTTTCCTTTAAATAATGTCCACTTTCAATCTCCTATCTTTTTCCTAGTCGCCAATGTGGATCTGCTTCGATTCTTTAAATAAAAGACTCTCCAAAAATGTAAATATCAAAGTTGTTCACTTAAGACGACTTCTGAGATGGTGCCTGGTATCTTTATTTGTTTGTTATCTCTGCCCTTAATATTAAAAATCGTTGTGTACATTGTCTACTTTTGGTTTTACTTTATACCTCTACAATTTTCCTACCGAGTGGTTATATATGTACAGGCTGTTCACTGTGGTCAGAATGGTGGCCGCTCTTTTGAGCTCTTCGACTCTCTTGTTTGCAGTTAGTCAGTATGCCAATTTCTTTTTCCCATAGATTGTCGTGTCTCTTACTTGTTTCTATTATATCGTTCCATTTTTTCCGGTCTTGTATATCTGTTTTCCAATCTTGTATATCCAATTTTCTCATATCCTCTTCAACTTGATCTTTCCATTTTGTCTTCGGTCTTCCTACTAGTGGTATCCAATTACTTATTCTTCTTATTATTGTTGCCGACTCTCTTCTGGGTCTGTTGGGTTTTATGAACTTTACGAAATCTTGTCCTTCCATTTTTGTCCAACTTCATGGTTCATCATAATTCTGAAATCTCCTGTTCTGACTGGTCAAAAAATGTTTCTTAATATCTTCATTGAGCAATCCTTAAAGTTTCATCGTTTTTTACTTGTCAAATACATTGCCTCTACAGCATATAACATATTTGGTCCAATATGAAGTAAACAATAGATTAAAATATCAATACAACTGATTTGCCTTCTTACACCGAGAAAGAAAAGTGAAAAAAGAGGGAACTATATATATACTACAATTTAATGCGCACCTACATTAACAAAACCATACTTAAGACTAGCTTGACCTATATTTACATAAACATAAGTGATAAATGAAAAAAAATTGAAAGCGGGGGCCTAATGGGTTGTTGTCTCTTGTTCTCGGTTGCTCTCGGGAATCAACAGCCGAACGTCGTCTCAGTTTCCCCCTCCCTTTGAACGCCAGCCACCGATGTGACGTTTGCGGCAAGCTACTCAGCACCAAACTTACCCTCAAACGGCACAAGGAGCAGCAACACCTGCAGCCGTTGAACAGTGCAGTCTGCGGTCTTTGTCGAAAAGTGTTTCGAACTTTGAATTCGCTGAATAACCACAGAAGCATTTATCATAGGAGGCAGAAAGACATTCATATTAATCCGCCTGTTAAGCCCCCGCTATGATTCTCCTTAGTTTCGTTTTAGACTAGACGATATATTTGATAAGTTTTTCTATCAATAAACGTAAATAAGCATTAAGATGGTTAATTAGTTTGTGTCACTTAAAATCTCGATATGCAAAAATAACTACCAAACGATTAAATGGTAAATCTGAAGGTATCAGGCTTGTACATTTGAATCTCCTTCATGTATCAAAAAATAAAGCCCAAAGAACCATTGGAGGCAACAGAAGATTTGAAATTATTCTAATTGAGTTTCAAAATCTTGCTTCAAGTATCTATTTAAAACATTTTATTCGAAAACTTTAATTCATATAACAGAAGTTCTTGAAAATTGTTCTTGTGATTGAGAAGGATCTGACAAATTGCTTTTTTTCCTAATATAATATAAAGTGATTGTACATTTTTTCTTTATACAATAATGGCTCGAATTTGAATCAATTCTCATTAATTTAATCTTTGGTATGTAAAGTACATTCTTCAACAACACTTTTCAAACAAGCTAATCATTATCTGTAGTACTACGCCTTGTAATTTACCTCTTATTAATTAATAAGATTTAATGCTTATGATCGGTGATAATATAATATTTAAATACCATTGAATCTTCAAACTGCTTCACTGATTGGAGTATAAATATTAAATTTGTTGAACTAAAAAATTATACACTTCTTTTCGGTGAGTTCGATTCCTTTGTGTTAAGTAGACCTCAACATATTTCGGAATTTATTTTAATTTTTGTACTTGAATCGGTTAATCTGATATTCTGATAATCGCCTTGCATCACATCTACTTTAACAATTGCATAATGCTACAAAATTTCTGCGGTTAAAAGTGGGTACACACAGGGACTTCCGAGATAACCTACTTTAATTGGAGACATATTTTCAAAATAATTTTAATAATTCACCGCCATGGCATAATTTTCGCCAAAATTCCAGTGGTATCACTGGGTCAAAAAACTCCTTATACATTACTTCTTAATCAAACCATCATTATCAAACGATTTGGGTATTTAGAGCCAAATTTTATTATTTATACCCGATAATTGCTATTAAATGTAAACCTTTCCAATATATCGTCTAGACTATTTTGTCAAGCAGTCGTTCATTCTACAGAGATCATAATTTAACTTCCAAAGCTTATTCAAAATAACTCTAACTATAAAAATTCTTTCTTAAGTACAAGGAGATCTTCTCCTCCTATGTGTTATTTTAAAGCAATTGATTTATATAAAGTTTAAGTTACGATCAAGAATTTTTGCAGGTTTTTATTTTGTTTTCGTTTTCCCGAGCGTCAGAAATCAATAAAATATTCGTAAAATATGTTTATGACAAATTAGGCGCAATGCAACTTGAAAAGGCTGTGGGTTGACTAAATTTATTTTAAAGCAGCTGAGCTGGTTACTTATTTTTCTAATCCGAAAACTATTTCCTTTATACCTTTATTACGTGCAAGCAAGATTAGGTAAAATATAGCTTCATATCACGGAAGAGCTGAACAATTTGAGCTATTTTTTCGCTAGATACAATAGAATTTCGAAACGTGCCATAAAAAATTAAAATCTTCCACCGAAATATAAATCTACATATATTATCTACACCAATTTCTGTGTTTTGTTCATTCATTTTTCATTTTTTACGACAGTAGAAAAAATATATCTAGTTGTTGTCACATGACGCAAGGGAAAACTTTTAGCTTTATGTTTTCGTTATTGGAATATTTTTCATTGTCCTATTAGGGGTAACAAATTTCTGTGATTATTCAGCTAAAACGTAATAACATCGAAAAAGAATGTTAAAATATGTTAAAATATGATCTCTATCGTTTTTTAAACATATAAAGTTAGTATAAATTGCTCATATTAGTTTTCAGAAACAATGGAGATACTCGAAGATATTTTTTAGGAATTTTATTACCTAAAAGAAAAAATTTTATATATTAGAAACTTAAGAAAGTAAATTGTAAATATCAATTATGAGAAAATCGTTATCACCCAATAGCGTGGAAAAACAAATTTAGTATACATTTTAATTTCCTTGAATATTTTAAATTTTAAACGGGTTTTGGAAAATGTCCAACCTTCAATTTGAACTGAAAATTATTTATTAAGGACGGGTAACTGCAAAACATTTTATGAAAAATACAAAATATAAAAGTGACTTAATTAACTTGTATGGCGTACCTGCGAAAACTTGTATGGAGAATACAAAATATAAAACTGACCTCAATAACCTTTATGGAGAATACAAAACACTAATTTTCAAGTATAATTTTCAGTATAATCGCGATCTCTATGTCTAAATCTACTATGTAAACTAATCATATATTTTTATTTGTTTTATAATATAATAATTTATAATAATGCAATTAAATTAAAGTTTTTTTTCAAACTGCTCTCATTGTTGTGACGTATTAGCCTCTACATGCATATCGACCTTAATCCGATCAATACTGCATATGAGTTCTATCATAGTAAATCAGTATACATGAGGTTCAATGTATGACAAAACAAAAGTCAATAAAATGTGTGGTTGTGCTTCATTGTATTTTTATGCTGTTTTCTTGGAAAATACTGGAAATGCACCACAAAAACGACAGCAATAACCTTACAAACATACGATAAAGGGACAAAACAAGTAAGATGTATAGCCAAAGATAACTAAGTTCACAAACAAAGCGTCAATCACGTTGAGTGTGATTCTGTGAATAAATCTAATATTTCACATTGTTCTCGAGATGAAGAATAATACAAACAAAATATAGTCATATCGAAAAATTACTTTGCTCTAAGGTGTCTAGAGGATATATAATAGAAGTAGAAAGAGACAGATAATGTTAAGGGTTAGTACGTCATAGCACCGCCCACTTGCTACGGACATTGACCAGTTTTGCATTAACATGTTTATTTAAAAACGGAACTGCACACTAAACCAACATCATTATTAAGTGGTCTTGAATTGATCTCAAAGAAAAAATTGAAAGTATTTAAATAATCCATATTTGATCTCTTATTAATGAAAAATATAAAAAGAAAAGTCGCGTCGGACGACCAATTGGCTGTGAAAACAAAAATATCAATGAAAAAATAGTATTTTCAGATTTTTAAGGACAGTATCTCCATAGTTTCTCCCTTGGAAAAAAGGTATTGTTGACTAAGATACGTTAAACTATATATTTGGCTCTGTGATATATTCAATTCAGAAAATTCTTCAAGTTTGAAAAGTGTAACTTAAGTTGGTCAATAATAACGAAGCAAAAAAATTGTATTTGTGGGAAACAAAATCAAAGCCTGTTTATATAATAATTGGTGAAAGGGTTTTTATATTTAAAAATACATATTTGAACATAAGTAAAACGTTATATTATATTTATATATATAAATATTTTTTATTTAAATGCTTAGGACGAAAATTGTTTTTTGTTTATTTGTAGCACTTAAAATGATGGAAAATTTGTGCAATAAAACGAATCGGATTAGAAATTATCAAGTCTAAAGATTCTAGTCGGTTTTTTTTTCACAAAAGTCTTGGAGAATTTTGGTTCTTTGATGCTTTTGTAATGGTAAAAGCAATATTTGGTTGTAGGAATATAAATTGAGCTTTAAATTAACCACAAAAATGTGGAATTTTAGGTGCTACATTAATTTATTATTCGAATTGATTTTGGAGGCTTTATTTACTGTTTTTTCTTTTTCTTTTTTTTATATATAACTATAGTACCTAGTTATTAGTATCCTATTTTTGTATTTTATAGAAAAAAATATTGAGATGTTGCACTGAGAGACAGGACTTAGTTTTTAAAAGACTGAATTGAAACTGATTCTTCTCGGTATTTTTTAAGACTGACTATTTTGACTGATTTTGTTATTTCGGTGAGAGAAAAAGAGATTGGCAACCCCTTAAGTTTTTTAAAGAAAAAAAAATAAAGAAAGAAATTGAAATTTTTATTAGTCCTGTGTAGTAACTTATTTGATTTTTTTGCATTATACGCATGTTCTATGTTGTTTGATGCAATATTCATCATATTTTATGTATTGTTGTATAACATTTATTTGTTTAAATATATTTTTACATTCGCAAAAGCAGCTTGGGTTTTATTTTGCTTGAAAATAGTTACTGCCTCTGTCCCCATTTTTTTTAAATATATTTTATGTAAATGTGTGTGTATCTCTTCCCGAAACAACACTTTGTGTGTTGCTGCCACCAGGAGTTCTGAAACATTCTTTCCTTGATTCAAATACCGACGCCACCTTTACCGCACACTCGCTCTGCATCTGTTCGAGAGAAACACAAAAAGAACACCTTCTTCGGCACAGTATGCGCTCTGGGGGTGGGGGGAGGTTCCATCACTCGCAGAATTCATTCGAATATCGTTGAATTACTTATTCTCAACAGCTTTTCTATTGTTACCAGTTACAAATAGATTTAAACATTCTAACCAATATGGGTATTCCAAATAATAATGATGAATTTAAAAAGGTTCTTGGTTCACTTTGGAATACAAGTACAATTGGTTATATATGATAGTAGACTATTGTAGTCGCAGCCGCAATGAATGCCTCGTAAGCTATTAATTTCATTTTATGTCTTTTTCTCAATAAATATTGTTTTTTTTGTTTTACTTTGAAAAAAAATCATATTCTTTTTAATTCAAGCATCAACAGTGGGGCATCCTGTATTCATGTGAAAAAATTTATAACTGAACCAAATAATTTGAACGTTTGAACGCTAAAAATTAAATCAGCTTACAGACGACGATTCCGATCTCAGAGATAATTTTGTGATACAGAAAATGTTAGGTAACATTAGGATATTGATTAATTTCAATGGAAATTCAAAATATATTCATCTATGGTAATCTTAACTTTGGAAAATTAAACACAACTTCAAAAATAAGCTTGAATATTAATACAACTATTTATAATGATTCTTTAACAAAACTTGTTTGAATAGTCAAGAGATATGAGATTTTTTAACTTTTCCGTTTTTGATGCCATTTGTCATAGTCCGGCGATATAAATGCAGTTTACTGTAAATATACTGAAATTTTAACGTAATAAGTTTCACATCCAAAAAAAGGCAATTTATACCAGAAGCTGAAGTAAGCAAAGATCAGTTTTCATTGCTGCACTTTAACTTCCGCATTTAGTGACAGAAATTTAAAAAAATATAAGTTGACTGTCAATTTCACGAATATCGATACGTTAATTGTAAATTATACTTTGATATTTTTTATATTCATACATCTGATCCTTTTCTGATTACTACAATAATAATGATTTTAGATAAATACCAAATACACAAATCGATCAGATTGAAAATGTGATTCAATTTAACCACAACTGGTCATGTGGTTAAATTCAATTACTAAATTCGTTCTGATCGGTTTTTTTAATAATTTGTCTGTTCAAGTTCAGAAAGATGATCGTAATCACAAGTTTCAAAAACTTTATTGTCAAATTTGATTATTTTCACCAAAAAATTTTATCAAAAAGATAAGGAGACGATTTGAATCTTTATTAAATAAGATTACTTTTAGATAGTGAAGTAATATGAAAAGTTAAATTTAAAAGATCGTAATCGGTACGAAAAGTTCGGTGATTTGTGACAAATACCTGCGAACAGAAATGCTAAGGTCGCATGGCCGGATCGCGAGTGTGCGGTCGTTAAGATGGCGCCGGCATTTAGTACTTTTTTTGTCGATCATCGCGATTTGCTTAGAATTGAGAAAAAAAGTAAAATAATATTATTATTAGTAGTAGTAAATCTGCTGGTGGCAACACGCGCGAACAGACCAGTGCGAGCTTGGTTTTGCTGTTGCAGGGGCGTCGCCGAAGAAGGTGTTCACATGCCAGCTGTGCGGTAAGGTGCTATGCTCAAAGGCGTCCCTCAAGCGACACATTGCCGACAAACATGCAGAACGACAAGAGGAATACCGATGTGTCATCTGCGAACGCGTTTACTGCTCCCGGAATTCTCTAATGACGCACATCTACACGTACCACAAGTCGCGCCCGGGGGACATCGACATAAAGTTCTTTTAGCCAGAGCACCTGCCCCAGCCGCTGCCTTCGACCACACTCCCAGGTACCATCCATAGCCCCTTTTTTACCCCGCTTGCCGCTACCGCAGCTCTATGTGTAGTTATGAATTGTGCCGCTTGCTGCCGCCATCAGCCTGCATGTTCGCCCCAGTTGTTGTCCCCACCGACTTCGCCCACATCTCCACCACAGCCCTGTGCTGCTGTTGCAGGGCCGGTGCGGATGCCGCCCCCCACTTCCGGAGGCATCAACGAACCCCAGGAGTGCCCTTACTGTCGGCGCACCTTCAGCTGCTACTACTCGCTCAAGAGGCATTTTCAAGATAAGCACGAGCAATCCGACACCCTCTACCTCTGCGAATTCTGCCATCGGCGATATCGTACCAAGAACTCACTCACCACACACAAGAGTCTTCAGCATCGAGGCTCCAGTGGCATGCTCAAACGATTGCTCAAGACGACGGCTATCAAGAGCGTCCTCAGTGCCAGCGCTGCCGCGACGGCCTCTTCACCGCCAATGCATCAACAGCAGCAACCGCCCCCGCGCCTCCAGTGAGCCATTGCTCTGGTAAAGGCCTAAAAGCTATTCGAACCGAAAGTACAAATCCCCACAGAGCCCTATGTAGTTTTTATATGTCTATATTTACTACTTATCTTGGCAGGCAGCCTTTTAAAAAATAAATCCCCTTTACCTCTCCACAATTTAACCCAACCCGATGACATATCTTCATCATATCACCCTCTGACACATCACGTTCAGTGCATGTGTTGTGCAAATCGTGATTTACCCATTTATATGAGACATTTCCCAGTGTTACTGTGATTCAGTTCAGATTATATTCCCCAAATTTTTAACCAAGAACTATCAACTGATATACTGCACTTTATATTAGAAGATTTCTATTATATTTCCCTCTATAATTTTCACCACTACGTATATAGAGTGTTTTTAAATTTATGCTAAAAACTTAAAACTCCTCAAAAGACAACCACTTGAGAAATGTAATTGTTAACTTTCAACTTTATAACTACATACGCAGTTTTGACGTGAAGTATGATAAGGGTATACAAGATAATACTCTTATAACGTAATGGAGTTGAAGTATGACAAGTTTTCCAAATAAATATAGACACATTATTACCAGAAAACAAAATATTTTTCTATAAATGCAGACTTTGTCAAAAGCAGTACAAATTCGTTGTTAGTTCTTATCCTCCTGACGACGGTAATTTTATATCGTCTCTAACTCCCTTCACCTTAAAATATTTATCACATTCTTTCCCGCAAAAATTGCATTTTGAATAACGGCAAATGATCGTTTTCTAAATAGTTGTTGAAATTTTAACGACAGAAAAATATTTTTTCTGGGAAAATGAAAAATGCAATTTTTTCTATCGAACAAACATTTTTTATTTCTTGTCCATAAATACGACCTTATATTCAAAAGATAGAAATTGATCATTTATAAAAGAATTACAGGCTGTTAAAATTAAATATTACCAGAGGATTATTTGATGTGGACCCTCGTCCTTTTTTTACATAAAATGTAAATGGTCGGCCTTTTTAGTTGGGTAGTAGTATTTTGAAAAGTGCTATTCTGATTTTTGGCATCTAAACTCTACATTGATTTCAACAATTTTACCGATAAACTAATAAATGAACTAAATTTCTAAAACCAAAATGTTGGTAGATTTCTGCATCAATTTTTGAAAATTCTTACTCCATTTTATTCCAATAATGTCTTACAAACAACGAAATTCACAAACTACGTTACGACAATTATTCCAGGGTCGAGTGTTCAAATAACCGTAATATATATATATGTTCAACTTTTTTTATTAATATCTGTGACATTTATATTAAAAACAAAATTGTACAAGATGAAAAATTATTAGTAAGTTTTTAAATAAATTTGTTTTCAAATATTCGCATCTACTGAAAAGGCCCATACTGGTGTTAACATTCTGCAATCGTAAATTTTTTCTTCTTGGCATGTATATTTACAGGAAAGACAAATGCTTTCACTAACAGTTCAGACAAAAAATGTTATTTGTATGTCACCTAACTATATGTGAAATTATGCTTTGCTTGTCGTTTCCCATTATGTATCAAGTGTTGTGGTGATATTAACATCTCGTCTATAACATGCAAAGTTTACTACTTTCCTTTATAATCACATGTAGAGGACATAACAACATCATCAGCTATTTCACTCTTATGACCATTTGCACCAACTTTCATTTAAGTAAATAATAATAAAGTGGTAGTCCTTAAAGTTTGAGAAGAATCAAGCAGTCCTTTGTTAAATTATGGACTCGTTTAAGGAAACAAATTGGCATTTTGACAAATAAAACGTCAAAGTCACCTCTTCATGGAATGAAAAGTAAGTTTTATTCCTAATTTGGAAGGACTTCAAGAATATTCTTCGCTATTTTATGCATATCATATTTTGTTCGTTTGTGTTGTTTTGCATCCCAATTATTAGTCAAAAGATACAAAATGGATATTGGTTCTGAAAGAATAGCTAAGGAAAAGGAAAACTGGGCTAAATTCCTGCACATTCTGGACAAACTCAACTCATCTGATAGTATATAATTTGTTTTATATGGGAAATGAATGTATTATCATATTTCCTCGTCAAAAAAATCCAATTAACAAAAAAATTAATAAAAACGATTCATTTCTGAGTTGCATTGACCTAATAATAGACAGGTTTGTACTGTATATTATTATGCATTTCAAGGATTCCCCAAAAAAGTTAGTGCAATCGGCCATAAAAAATAGACAATAGACGTTACCAATTGATACTATAGCAATTACTAAATTTGACGTAAAACTTCTCTTTCACTAATTGCACAGAATGAAAGAATTATTTCCACTTCCACAAAGAAAATATTTGCCAATATTTAAACAAAATGATAAAGCAAGCAAGCACATCAGCGCCATTGACAACATCCTCTTAGTAGGGTAGGGTAATCCAAAATTGTTATAACATCCCAGAAATCTTAAAATGTCTTCATCAGTCACACTCCAATTCTAACAATAAAATAACTTAATGTAAGAAGTAATCAATATAATCATTAAATATAGAAAATTTTGTTATGAGAAACATCTGTTTTGATGAGTAAGTATGAAAATATACGTTTAACTTTAACAGCTTGTAACTCATTTTAAATATACTATTGTATATTGACACTTAAAGTTACTTTTTTGGTGGAAAATTTGAACAAGTTGATTTTCAAATTTGATGTTTTTCTAGCATTACTATCTTCTGGATATCTGAAATAAGTATTTTGTTTAATTTTTATTACCCCTCCTCAGAGGATGAAAATACTTATATAATTGGTTTTTAGATACTCCAGAGTAACTTGTAGAAACTACTCTAGAATTTGACTGCAAATTACTCCTCCAAACAGGATAAAAAAGAATGTACAGACATGAAATTTTTTTTTCAAACACCTGATCAACTAAATTTTTTATATAGCCACATTATAGATCCAGTTGTAAATTAACATTCACAAAAAAAATGTTCTAATTTAAAAATCAACTTGTAGTGGATTTTTTTCCAAAAAATTAACATTTTATTATTCATTGTTATTCTAAAGTTTGGGACATCACTGTATGTCCCATTTTATACATCAATTTAGGTCGAAATGGCACAAAATAGAAAATACAAAAACGATTTTTTTAATAAGTATTTGGCAATGTGATAAATATTTGGAGTAAATTTGCTCATGTGATTTTAGTAACATTCGTAGGTTAATAAATCCTGCGGAAAAAAAATCTTAGATGTTACTCTATGTATTTATGTTATTTAAACTTGGCTAGGTTAAAAAAAGAGGATTTGGGATTGGATCAAATCACAACATTAAAACATAAAACAATGCAGGGCCACGTAACAAATTTAAGTTTTAAAAATATTGTGTACACTTTTCTATAATTGATGGCGATCCTAACTATAACCAATTTGTTAACATTATAGTTAGAACGTTGAATATCACTTCAAAACATCGAGTTTTGTAGAAAATAAATAAAATGTTTTTTTATGTTTTAATATTTGATTTGATTTTTTGTCCCAAATCCAAGAAACAGCTAGGCAGGTGTTGCTGTGAAGGTTTTTCAGACTTACATATCTCTCCAGGGTTCAATGTAAATAATAATGTGCCAATTTTTGCATTTGTTCATTATTAAGTAAAAAAATTAGGTTGGTAGACCAAGCAGCAAGTATTTCGAAACGTTGAGTTAATTCGTTTAACGGCATGTGTCTCTTATAAAAATACAGGGATGTTTTTTGTACCTTTAAGCGAATTTCTCTTGATTTTATTTGCCTGGTCTATAGTTAGTTTGTATGCTAGTTCCAGTATCGTTTGGTATACCGTCTATGGATAGTTGGGTGTACGAAAAAAATTATTTTAAAATTGGCGCCCAGCTTGTGATTTTATATTTTTCTTTTTTGTTAAAATTTATATTTTGGTATTTGATAGTATTTATTTGTTGTTATTCGTTAACGAAATTTGTGTTTCTGTGATGTTTAGGTTAGAGAACGGACAGTATACCGAACGATATTCGGAACTGAGAGAAAAATTATTCCTTTTGATCTGAAAAAAGGCACGGTTACGTTTGACAACCGTTAGCATTAAGGTGGTTCACAATGTAAAATCAAAATTTATACTTTCCCTAATAAAAAAATACACCTGAAAAGTTTCAGTGTCCTCCTAAAATTATAAATAGTTTTTGAAACTGTTCATTCAGAGCCGGATATATGGGGGGGGCAAAGTGTGCACTACACACGGCCCCGCGCTAGAGTGACTTTTTCACGATAAGGGAATAATTACCTTACAGACACGTGCCGTCGCTGAAGCAAAAATACTCATTTATAATGAGTAAATAAAAGTTTTTTTTCTTGGCCCCGCATTTAATTTTGCACACAGCCCCGCAAAGACCGGCTCTGTGTTGATTTGATTTAAACACAGGGGTATAGATAAATTGTAGATGTCTGCCACTGAATAATAAAGTAGGTATTTCAAGCAGAAATGTTACAAAGAGCACAAAACAGTAGAAGAACAAACTGTTTAGACACAGATTTCATTCTAAATTTTATAGATTATATTTTAGTAAATATATATCTGATATCTTATATCGTGCAATATCTGATATGACATATCCTCGAAATAATAAACGTCGACTACCCGAGATGCTTTCCATTCGATTTGATCACATCTACGACGTAAAGAAATTTGTAGTTTATCAAAAATTTGGGTGGCAAAGCAATCTTGTTTACTGGTTTTTGGATTGATGTAGGAAGCTCTGAAATTTTTTAAGTAAAATATTATCTAATCACTATTATATTTTTTAAGTATTAATATTTTTTTGATAATTATGGAAATGATCACCTAGTAGGGATTGAAACAAGTAATTTGTAATGAAGTGGTACTGTTTGTTCCTCTTGCATGCCGTATAACTGTTGAAGATAATAAAACTAACCATACACTTTGTTGAAAGCAAACATCTGAATCGTTTATTTCATTTTAAAACAGTCATAGTAATATTTATTTCGTTCATTGACTTGTTTTTTCATATTTATCTATAAACACCATCAAGAACATAATAGTTAACTTAATTTTATAGAGCATGAATCCCTTCTTTACCTACATCTTAACCTTCAGTGGGCACCTTAATTTTTAATGCATTACAAGGCATCATGGGGTCTCTGCGACGCCAATTTTTATATCATATTTTTTATTGACCTACGTAACTTTTGTAAGAAAAAACATGTTAAACGAGGATGAATATGAAAACAGAAGGGGATAAAAATAATACTTTATTTACGTAAACTTTAGAATTAAGAAACATTTTTGAACTTAAGGTATAATTTTACCAATAAAATAAATGCAAGTCTTCTTATTATGCCCCAGTAATAAAAAAAAGGAGAAATTTTTTTTTCTATTTACTTATAAAACTAAATACCCATATTATAAGAAAAACCAAAAATAATTTTAGAAATTTAATTTTACTAATTAAATTATGTTACATAAAAGGCACCTTGGGGTCTTGATGACCCCACACGCACTTCAAATCGCTGCTCTTTGATAACTAATTGAAATAATTGTATTGTGTACTGTAGGCTAGAGGTGCTACAATTATAGGACTGCTGGGGTCTATAGGACCCCACGGTGCCCACTGAAGGTTAAAAATTAAATAAATATGGATTTTAATGTTAGCTTTGGAGAATTTTATATTGTTACTATTCTAAAGTGTTCTGTTTTTTTTTTCTATTTTATAAAAAGCTTTTTGCATGGTTCTTTAAAATTTGATTATTTACTTCAACTTATAACACTTATTGGGTTGAAAGAAAAATACTATTTTTTCTGTTATTTATTCGGAAATAATTAAATCTATTTTTGTATCTGCTTGCACTTGCCGTTATTTTGTTTTCTACTATCACCTAGTATATGTTCTTGTTTTGTTTTATGTACATTATTTAATTTTAAATCAGATTCCAAAAGCGTTATGTGCGGAAGGTCGTACTAACTGTTTTGCCTGTCTTTGGCCTGGAGTATTTTTCAAGTACGATGGCATTCATATTTTTATCATTCAAATGAAATTGCTAACCGAAAAATTAAACTACAGCGTTAAATTATGAAAAATATATAACAGGGTCTTTTGTAATTAACATAATTTGACACTTGGTACAGGTGAGAATAAATCTCAACAAATATTTGACAAAAAAAATATAAAGATTGGAAAAGTGAACCACCTTAGTTAGCATACATTTTGACTGTATATTTAGTGCTGTGACTCCTCAAACGTTTTGTCTGATTAGGTTTAAAATTATTTATTTGTTTAGTTTTGTGATACGGTCGAACCAAAGACAAAGTTTCGTTGGATAAAATTTGTTTCTAAAAGATTCAAAAATATTTTTTTAAACGTGCCATTTTAAAGTAAATGAACATTGACATACAGTGTCGGGTTGTTGATGGAAATCGGTGCTTAGGATGGTTATTTTTTCTACAGAATATTTTTTTAATTACGAACAAGATCTTAAAGTCTTAAAAATATTTTAAATTAGAGTTAGTAGACGCAGATATTTGAAAGTTTAAAAATTATTAAATGAACATTTAAGGTAAAGTTTTTTCAGAAAGGTCTTGTAAGTATTTTTTTTACTAGATACATGGTAGGAAATGGTTAATTTTTTTTTGAGAAAAAATAACTAACCGTAGGTACATAAAAGATTTCCATTGTAAATAATTTTTGTTATATACATGTAGTAAATAGATGTAAGTTTTTAGTTAATATTAATTTGTTAGACAAAATAAAATTTGCATATCTATATTCATGCCAACATACAATTTTTGGGTAATTTACGAAGAAAAAAAATTATATATATTGAATAAATTGAACAGTATTAAAATTTGTACCTAAAGGTAGCAATTTTAGATATTTTATAAAAAAATATATATACTTATATTTAAAATCTATCTTTTTAATGATGAAAATCGATATTTGGACCGAAAAACCAAGATATAGCTTTAGAAATATGGGGTAACAATTTAATTTTCAATACTCTTAGATCCGTTTTAACTGGAAATGTTTCAAAATAAATTTTTAGCTCAAACGCTTTTAAAACTTCCAACTATTTGAAAACAATTTTTTTTTTGTTTTAAATTCAATATTTTACTTTGTAGCCCCGTATTTCTTGAACTAAAATTATTTTGCGGTAAATTTTGTTACTGACGAACAAATTGGCGTGAACTAGAATATAGTGTATGTGGTGTTACATTTTAAAATTTAAAATTTTTCCCATTGCCTCTTTACCCTCAAATTTTGCCAAATGAAATTTGTAGTTCTTCACGACAGAAAAAAAAATCGAGAAAATATTTTGCATCTTCTATATTAGAAATATAATCAGTTTCAACTTGGAGAAATTAAGTTTCAATTTAAAGAAAAAGAAAACATATTTTAATTCTTAAAGTAAATATTTTTTTGAATTGAAACCTAATTCCTAGCTACTATTTAACTCTGTGTATAGTCTATAGAAACATAATCAAATATTTTTTTAAAAAAATATAAATCGTACCTCACATTAAACAAATAGTAACATAAACTATCTCTATTAACTGCCAATAGTATTAAAATAATTCTATTTTATATTTCTGTATACAAAATATATCTATATAAAGTTAGCAAATCAAACTGGGCCTAGATTTGAACCTCAGGGAACGTATTTTATAAAAAAAAAGCATCACTATAATTTTTGTCTGGGCTTAGCTAGCAGCATAACCGAATAGATGGGATCTCACAGCACAAGAAAGGAAGAAAATTTGAGGTTAGATTGGTAGGTTTTTAAACAAAAAAAATGATTAGAAATATAACTGCACTGCCCCATGAATGAAATTTGGTTGGTGTTCCGCTTCTTCTTAATGAAGGTGACAAAATACAACAAACCTCAAACCAAAAAAAATAAAATTTTGGAAATCAATTAACCGAAGGAACATTTTGCCAAAAACTTATACAGACATTGAAGAAGCTCTGGTCACATGAAAGTTAAACAACAATGTGTTAGATTAGGGATATAGGAGTATACCGAAGCTTGATTTAACATTACATACAGACTAGATGCCAACATTTTTAAAAGCTTGATTCCCATTCACAAAAAGCCTTGTTCCAGCTCCTGAGGGCTCTGGTAAGGAGGTATATAGCTTCTGCCGGGCATTTGTATAGTTTTTTTCACGATCTAAGAAACTGACCTGACCTGAGATGGGATAATGACATGCAATAAAGCCATAAAAGTATTAGCCAGGACAAATTATTACCTAAAAAATTTTGGGTAATTCTTATTATAAATATTTAATACTTTTTCATCAGATATAGTGCTGCTCTGCACGGTAAATACGAAAAGTTTTATGGTTTTATTGTTGAACGATCTGCAATTAATTGAAATTTTATTCAACTTAAATGTTATACTCGTTTCCTTTTGAAACTAATTGTTTATTTCTAACTTATTGTCGCTCATGGAACATTTGTGACCAGAGATCCTTCTTCGTACTGTATATTTCGTATATTACCTAAAGAAACACATATATTTGTCTTCTTTATTCCGACAATGTCTTACTTAGAGCCAGTTCATCGACCTGGACCAGGAGCTTACCTGAAATAACGAAGAAACTCTATGGCTTGGGAGCTGTTGCAAAATATGTATGGATGGAGAAGGTGGAAGGAGAAGCAGGCCTGAAGTTTGTACCTGATAACTTCTTTCTACTCACATACCCGAGTTTGGTAAAAGTACCTACTATTCGTCGATTAGCAAGTTTGCGTCTTGGGCAATAGCCTTAATAGTCTTTCACATTAAACTCGATGGTGAAAACGGCTTCCATTCAAAATAATGAAACCTGAATGTGAAATGAGTCCTACCATGCATTAGAAATGGGTACAATTTTGTCAGAATAGAGATGTACGTTATTTTATAACTATATCTGCCGGTTATAGATTTGGACACAATTTTACCCCAATAGACCTAACCTAAAACCAATAGACATGGACGATCTTTTATAACTGTATTAACGTGATTGATTTCTTGAATATTATTTTTCGGTTTGGAGGATTGTCGAAACATACTAGACGACCGTTGTGCAATGAAATAAAAAAATAAATAAGAAGAGGTTACAACAGGTTTTGCGATACGGCGTTTAGCTTAATAATTACCTTAAGCAACAAGATGCCTTGAACCAGTACAACACATACTGTTTACAACAAAATGATAAATTAACTGTATTACCTCAATACTCAGAAAAAAATTCCACAGATGTACTTATATTGTATTGTATTTAGGCTATAAGTAAAAAAAACTTGAAACATTTTAGCTTTAGATCATATGCTCTATATCTTGTATCTATTGATGAGACATTGTGTTACGGCGATTAAGAAAGTATCGAAACATATTTTCTACTGACGCTTCCATGAATAAACCACAAGTTTTTTTTAATATTATTTTTGCTACCTACCGAAGCTAACTTACTCTTTGTCAACTAGTAGGACAATTAGAACAATTTTTTCAAGTCCTCAGTAAAATTACCCCATTTTTTATGTCCCAAATCATTATCAATATATATTTTTATAAAAATAATAGTTCAACTAAAAAATACAGTAATTCGCTGTACACGATTCAGTTTTGTAAAGAGAAAAACTTGGTAACAAAATGTCCGTAAATGGATCGAGAGTAAATTTTTTCGTTTTTAAAATGCAATTGGTTATATGGGTACTTTACTTTTTTTGTAAATATATATTTTCATATGCTTTACGGGACTTTTCTATTCTAGCTGCAACAATCCATACAAAATGCTTCCACATTATTTTTAGGAATTTTATTATTATTTTTTTGTTTAAATTTTATTTTTAAGGATAAGTTTTGTTATTTAAAACTTATGAATATACGATATGATTGTTGGTGTAATAAAATAATTAAATACACATATTTTGCTTCATTTGAATTCCTTTATATATATATCTCCCAAAAAGAAGAATAACCAGTGGCGGCTCGTGGAGTTTGGCAATAAGTGGGCAGACAAAATCCAAGACTAAAAATTATAAATGATTTATCACAAGCAAAAATCATTGCTCAAGAAATATTTGACAAATTACACAATATCTGAAATATTGTGTTTAAGTTAAGATCAGGAGAGAGTGAGGTTAAAATAGTTGACAGTATTATTCTAACCTAGAAGTTGATACGAGAATTGATTTTGTTGTATGTACTTGGGTCGCCAAAAAGTTTATTTCAAATGGATGGAAATGGTCAACGCAGAATTGCTTGAAGAAACATGAAATTTTTTCTCACGAGTTTATTGCTCAATAATATAGTACTGATGTTTCTCTTGCACAAAAAACAATTAGGAAGAGACTTTGGGCTCTTAAATGGTTGCAGGCGAAAATGTTGGAATGGTAGGTATATCCAATTTAGTTTCCAATCAACTCACTGTGGGAGTTTTCAGCAAAAACTCGATTATAGGGCATGTCCACGACAGTTGACAGTTGACAATATCTTGGTGGTAAAACAATAAACAAAGAAATGATGAAAAATTATCAAACAACAAACAACTATTAAACTATATTATATATTATTAAATATTCAAGCTCAACAATTAAAATAACTTTAAAAGTACACTGAAGCAAAACCAACTAAAATCAAACACGATCTATCATTATAAATCCAGCATAACCTCACTATTAAGTACCACGTGTTCTGAACGCTTTGTTTATTGTTTTACCACCAAGCTAGTTTGTGACGTCACGTGGACATGCCCAATTGCTAACACTGAGATACAGAAGACACCACAGCACACCCTCTAGCAGTTTAACTCTCATCTACAATTTGTATCCAAGTTATAATATCGTGACCGGCCGCTTGAGAGCGCATTAGTAGCGTGACGTTGCAGAATCGCCCAATCGGAGGACGGAGGGAACGTCACGATAACTGTCAATTATTGAAAGTTACAA
>CAJUYG010000420.1:0-35308 GCA_910591675.1 Galerucella calmariensis
GAAAATTCAATTCTGAATCGAATGGCGTAGACTAGAACCTTGCAAACCTTAAGATATTAGCCAATATGTGAAGAAATGTCAAAGTCAGACTCCAGGTTTTCGTAAAACTGGCCATAAAATGAAACGGGTTTTGAAAAACTTGAATTTTATGGGGTTTCAGAACAAGCAAAACTTTTTATCAAGAATAACATTTTTCACCAAATTAATATTTAAAAATTGTCTCCTATAGGATACTTCATCCGTGGACACGCTGTATAGATGTAAAATAACAATAAATTGATGTCTAAAAGTGAATATTCTCCGTATTGAATTAAATTATGTTATACTTATCGTTGTAAATCAGTTCAAAGCAAACTTTACGAACCACATGAATATTTAAGAGTTTTTCAATGTCTAGAATCAGAATTCAAGCATGAGAACAGAAACCCAATAAAAAAATTTTTTTTTGTTGACCGGTGTTATCCATATAAATTTCCAAAAAAAGAAATATCTAGTTGACATTTGACACAACTTATTTAATCACGGAAATAATAAATAAACAAGTCTAGTGCAAATATGCCAAGCAAGAATAGTAATTTTTGTCAAAAATATTTACCTATTGCTTGGCCTAAAAGTCAAATACCACCTACCCTCCATTGTGGAGAGATCAACAACTATCGATAATGGTGTGAACCTGTAGATATGACATAGTAAATGGGATGTCAGCTTCAGCGCACGCTCAAAATATGTTTTGATATGTCAAATGTCAAAAATAGTGACATTGACGTTTGTTAAAGCTCTTTTATGTATTTGTTTATGAAAATAGTTTGTAAAAAGTAGAATCAAAAATAAATTAACTGGAAATTTTAGATTTTAGGTAGATTTAAAAAAAAAAGTATATAAATAAAAATACTAACAATCGTATGTTACTGGACGGGGTGAATATCAAATTCAAGAAGAAAATTTCACTTTTTTTTGTTGTTGTGTATATAAAAACTTTCAGTTACAAATAATACAAACAATACGTCGTAAAAGGACGGTAAATATATATATTTTATGAATAAATTAATTCGTATTCATAATACCTGTCGGACCTAACCTAAAACTAAACATATACTTTGGCTATAAAAATAAATCGATGAATTTAGACTGTAAAATTTACAATCACAAATATAACTTTTAATTGCTCTGCCCACGTGTCACACAGGTGGCAAAAATATAGACCATATCTGTAATTTTTGTTAAAATAAATCGAAGATGGTGTAAAGAATTTATGATTGTATAAAAGTGTAAAACACGTAACAAAAGTACTTTCAAGGAAACAAAGAATATAAATTAATATATAATTTTTATCCTGCTGCAACACCCTGTACGAAATCGTGTTCTGTATATAAAAAATAGTACGTATCGAACAGTATAATAATTAAAGTCAAATATTTAAAAAACGGAATCACCGAAAGAAATTGATCCCTCTCGCGCAGCTGCGCAAATTTCGTAATTTTTAAATTTACAAAAATTATTTTGGTATTCACCATATCACTACTTTTTTGTTTAAACTTCGTATTCAGCTGAAGAGAAACTTCAATCTGCGGTTACGCGCCGAAACGACCCAACTCAATACGACTAAAAAGTTTTTGTTGTTTATCCGTATCGACTGCGCCATTTTCAGTTTTATCGTTTCGACACGGAACTCTCTACCTATACAACTAAATACAGTACAAAATTACTTTGGTCTTTACAAAATACTAATAAGTGGAATTTTTTTTTAAATCAGCAAACGAGACTTATTCTCATTTACCTTGATCGCTGCTGCTCTCGGAATGATCTGAGTTATTGTTGATTTTGCCACCTTCGCCTTTTTCTTTCTTGACGATGGTTATGTCGGGGCAGTTCGCTAATGACGACGACGTACCTAATAAAAATATCAAATAAATAAATTTAAAAAAGATACAAGTTGTTCCAGTTCATCGTCTATAGTCTGTACAGAAAGTACGAGGAGTAATAAACCCTAATTAAGTATGCAAAACCTTTACAGGGAGCACCATGAAATTTTTGATAAATCTCTTACTTTAAATTACATTTCTTCCGTAAATCTAAGCAATAACGCAATGCAGTGGTGTGTATTTTGGGAAAAAAATACGTTTTAAATTATAATATAATAAAAAATGAAAAGAAATAATTATTGGAATACATTTATTACTTACATTTTATTCTATATCCGACTCGGAAGAGGAAGAATCGTTGTTGACATTAATAATAATAGGGTCGATTAAATCATCACAAATATTGTCAATTTTCCACATATTTGCCTCTACTTTGATAACATGCTCGATACAGTTTGTCCAATTTTCCTTACTAACATGACTTACAGCACTCTCAAACAATTTCACAACATCGTTTATTTTAAAAGTAGTATTTTTTTTCCAACTTCCCCCTTTACCTGAGCCCATATTAATTCTATGGGATTAAGTTCACAATGATAAGGGGGAAGTCGAAGAACTGATATACCACGAGAAGAAGCCATTTCTTCTACAATGTAGGTTTTGTATTTATTCTTGTTCATTTTTGCAATTCTGTAAAGTTCTTTCCTTAGTGGATCTTTTGGAAACTTAATATTTTTCGAAATAAGCCACTCCAAAAGCTCTGCTTTACGCCAACGACTTGTGGGCAATGCTTCTCGTAACCGTGAATGGTAACTTGCGTTGTCCATAACAATAACATTTTGGAATCAGATCCAACATTTGAACAAACCATTCCTCGAAGACATCCCCATTCATATCTTCGTGATAGTCCCCCGTGCGTTTTGAAATAAAAGTTAATAATCCACCATCAACAAAACCTTCAAAACTTCCAACATGGACAATGATAAGTCTTTTTCCTTTTCCAGATGGTGGCTGCAAACCTAACGACAAACCTTCCACGAATGCCTGCCTTCCGCTTTTAATGTTTTCATCTTGCCAAGATTTGGAAACTGCATATCCAGCATTTATACACACATATATACAAAAATATATAAAATAATTATTGTTACAGATTGGTTTGTTTTCTATTATGAATAAACTGTGTTGCCTTTCTTTATCAAACTTACTAAAATTTATGTACCTCTATCACTTTTTTTCATTAAAATTAGTACATCCCGTTACCTCTGACCTAAATCGTATATTCTTTAGCATAGCTGCAACTCATTCGTTCAATACAAAATGTACCTTAACGGTATACCCTCTTAAAATATATTTTGGTACGTCTATGAAATCTACCTAAATGAATGATTTATTACTCCTCGTACTTTCTGTACAGACTATAGTCATGAAACATCAACTAAACTAAAATTAATTCAAGATTAAAGGTGGATTCATGCTGGAAAAGATTAAAGCTAAAACCATAGAGTAATAAATAAGAGAGGTTTTAAAACATATGGAAGAAACTGGCACAAAGTCTGTGCGCAGCCTGTAGCGCACGGCGCTTTACAGCAATTAACTGAACTAACAAACCCCACCTCCCTCTACACAAAAACAAAACTTTTCATTTTTAGTATTATTTTAATTTGAGGTTAGTTGTTATTTGTGAATTTATATTTATTTAATCTACTCATTGGCCATTCTGCAAAGAAATTAATTATCTTTATCATTGGTACCTACTATTATCACAGCATTTATCATCACTTATCATTACTTACCTTAAAATTACAAAAAAATACTAAAATTTTTAAGTAGTTAATTTAAAAAAACGGTTTTTTTGTGGATATTTGCCGTTTTTCCAGATAAGCTTTGTAAAGAAATGACTAATCGCCCTACATTAGCCCTTTTGCTAAAACATAAACTTTATTCGCCCAAATAGTTTTACACGGTGGAATTAATAATAATGCTTGTAGAAATGTTAAAAAAATTGGATAAAATAAAAGCTCAAAATTTTTAAAATATATACTCCAAATAATTTCTTCTGGTTTTCTTTTCAGTTAGACAAATTTTTAATAAGGGTAAGTCATCAGTAAAAGATGTGCTGCACTTGAAATGATCTGGGGTGGCCTCTTCATATTGAAGCTCTAGAATTGGACTTGTTGTGAGAATTTCACAGGAACTTAGAGCATCTTTAACCTCTAAATTTTCAGCTACTTTTGGTATTTTGACTGGCAATTTTATGTCGCTTAATATATTGATTTTGTTTTTATCCACATAGTGGGCTAAATTCAATATTCTTTCAGTTCTTTTATTCATAATTGTCACTTTTTTGAAAGAAAACACATTCACAAGTTGCCGTTTACTGAATGAAATAAGTGAGGTTATAATTCCAATACTAAAACAATACACGTTCGTCCTTTTGCCGTTTAGTAGTACTTGATATTCGCCCTTTCTGAGAAACTTTTGGAGCACGTTCGCCCCAAGCAAATTAAAATTTTTTGTTATAAATTCCTTATTTTCATGCTAATACGTTCGTCCTTTTGTCAAAGAGCCCGTATCTATAATCTGGTACATAAAACTTAAAATCGCAAATTTGGCTCGTTCGCCCTTTAGGAAAAATACCATCGATATGATTGGCAATATGGCGGCGTTTTGGAAGAAGCGCAGAACATGACGGAAATTCGTCTTCCATGGGAGCACACCTTCTTCTCTATTACACCATGGTTGCATGAACAGCTGACTATTCTTAGTTTAAATTTAATCTTAATCTTAAATTTAGTTTTAGTTTAGTTGATATTGCATGAATCCACCCTAAGATATTCAAGTTTCCATTCAACATGAATTAATGAAGTTTAGAAACCACCAGTCATGCGCATTTTGTTCAATCACATGTCAAAACTTAAGGTAAGTGTCCACTAGGCGGATCGAACCGGGTCGCATTGCAAGAATTAAACAATTGCGTTTATACATAAATGAGATCAGATTGAAGTAAACTAAAGTGTACTTACCACTAGCGGCGCTGGCGGAAACTAGATTTTTAAAGATATTCGTATTATTGGTATGTAACTCCGGCAACATGGAATCATTTTCGTCGTCCGTATCGTCGTACGATTCACCGGCGACTGATTGTCGACTCGAATTGGCATCGGACGTGTCCATTTGTGACATGGATATTAGATAATTCGATAGAGTTTGCGGAGTTACGTTCAGCTGTTCTGCGGCTCGGAATAACGTAATCTCTTTACGTTTCAATTTCAACAAGACGTCCGTGGGACCCTGCTCCGTCCAAAAATCTCGTACTCTAAGAAAAATAAAATCAAAAGTCAGTATATACTGTACTAAACAGTCCAAATAACAGTTAAAGTTATCCTCAAATTCTTACCTGTAAGGATGTTTTAAACATCCATATGAATCCCTATAACGACCATACAACGTACCATAAGACACTCCTAGCAATTCGGCGGCAACTTTCATCTCTAAATTTTTCGTTTTAATAGCGTCCATCACTCTCTTCGTGAACGGTTCCTCCCAAAATTGCTGTCTTCTACCGGTATTTAAATAATCGTTCATTTTGATCACGTCCGGCCATTCTTTTTCCAAAGCTGGCGTTAGGAACGATTGATTACCCGACGTGGTGACGTTTGCATTTACCGTGGAAGATTTATTTTGCATGCTAATGTTTAGTTTTTCTTTTGATTCGTTTGCGGAAAATGAAGTATTGCTTTGTTCGTCGATTGTTACTTCATCTTCATCGTTAGACTGAAAAATGTTTAATAATACCATTTAAAATCATTAAGAATGATAAAAAATAAAGCAACTAACCTCCTTTTTAACTTTCACTGGTGGTTCCTCTGTTTCTGTATTGTCTGCTCCCTCGTTTGCTGATTGATCTTCATCCCATATGTTTAAGTCATGTTCACTGCTCGACATTGCGTCATTTGAATAGGCATCATCTTGATTGCCCGCTCCTGATACTGTCATGATTTTAGGAGTGGTAAATGTTTGGTCATAATCATCTATGGGAGGCCTACCTCTTTTTCTTTTAATTGAGGGAGTTGGACTAAGAAAGTACAGACATTAATTGTAGTAATATATTAAACACAAATTAAGTTTTTCATGGATATTTTTAATTGGTTCACATACCTGTTTGGCATAACTGTTTGAACTTGCGGTATTGCTGTTTGTACACCATTGGAACTGGCGTCATTATTACTACTCGTTTGTTCCTCATCTCTCCATGAGACTTCTGCCAAACCTTTTATCCTGAGTTCCTCAGCTGTTTTCAGTAATGTGGCAAGGTGACACTACAAAAAAAAACAACTAATGATTCTAATTTGAATTGGTCTGATTAGTTAAATTTTTTGCTTTTCACTAACAACCTGAAATTTACTTGAAGAGCATTTGCATTAAGTACTAGGACAATGTAGGAGTGATATTTTGTTTGTACAACTCTATATACAGGTTATCCGGCTTTTTATTGGCATTGTACTAATAAAATCCAAGCAATATGAGATAGGGGATAGTTGTAATGAGAACAGGCTTCCAATCTGTAAGTGCAATACAGAAAAGTTTTGGAAACCTCAGAATCAGGTAAGTCAGTGCATTTTTTTTTATTTCTTCAAAACCATCAAGAGATTTCATTTTTAGTTATAGACCAGAGTAGGTATAGACCTGTATGTTACGATATGTTTTTTTGAGTACTCTTAACGTCTTAACTCAGAATTCAGCAATATAGTAACACAGTACCTATCTATTGAATAACAAATATTGGAGCATGGTTACCAAAATATTAGGAAGTTGGACACTATATAGTACCAATTCTAATCTGAAGCAATTTTATTTGTTAGAAATATAAAATATTACTTAAATAATTGTGTAGTTATTGTAGTAATAATATTTCAAACATTTTTTTAAAGGTTAAAATAAATACTTTCATACTTTTCTATGTATATTTAATATGAAATCTAATTTTATGCATTTCATTATTAAATTTTCTAATTCATACAAATCAAAACAGATAGCTATTGAACTAACCTGTTAAGTAGGTTTATATAAAGAAGTATGCACTTTTGAAAGGTTTTTTTTTATAAAATCTTAGCTTCACTTACTATTCAATAAAGTGTTAATACAATTATGAGACCTTGTGAATTTATCTGTTGAAATGTTTATGTATGTGTGCATGAACTAAATTTACCAGAAACTAGTGAATGGTGTCTATTTTTATACTATTATTACTGAACTAATATATACAGATACTGAACAGACACCTGCTAAGGAATCATAGAAAATGTACTTACATGTTCAACATTAATTTCTCCTTTGTACATGAATTCTACTAAACATTTAATATCTATATATTTTACATCTTTCATGATAAGTATAGGGTCCTTTTCCTCATATTGGGATAGTATTGTTTCAAAATATGTACTACAAGCTGACAAAACAATCTTGTGAGCCTTTATTGTTCTTCCTTCACAGGCTAACGTAACATCACAGAATGCTTCACGTTCCAAAAGTTGAGAAAACATAGTTTGTAAATTGGAATGATGGTATCTCCATCGCAAACAATATTGTTGAGGTAACATTTTCACGATTTTTTTGGTTATGTTTTCCAAATAAACAAAATGTTACACTATATTTTCTTATTTTACACCATCAATTTCAAAGGTTTTATTAATAAACACATCGAAAGAAACTCGAAAATATAAAAAAAATCGATAATACTTGCAGTCTTTTTTAGATTCTTTTTAATAACTTCATAGTTCGTGTTTTAAAAAACGACAACATTTCACTGAACACTGCACACACCTAAAAATCGTTGCTTTCATTTCATAATAAAATCACTTTAAAAATCAGATGACCTTTTCTCAAAAATTGTAGACGCGTATGTAAATGTTCAGTCATTTGGAAAATTCCAATAAAAAAATGTGTCCCTATGTCTTTTATGACTCAGTGAACCAATAGAAACCACGTAAGATCCCTATAAACCATGTATAGTCCGTATATTAGCCGGGCCAAGCCTTTGGGCCGAATCAATAACGTTCGTCTTAAAAAAAATGCACTTAAAAAATATCCAATATTTTCCAACTTTTCTACCAGCTTTACTGAAAGTGGCGGACGCAGACTATCAAGAAACAACTATCTTTTTAGGCTAAGCTAACGGCATCGGATAGGCAAAGAATAGACAATATAACGCAAACTCAAAACCGGGTCAAAATTTTTACTAGTTACACCGACTGTACCAATGATAATTAGGCCTTTCTTTATATTTATTTTTATAAACTTGTGAGATTTTTTGATCCTAGAAAAAGAAACAGAAAATCAAGTTCAATGATCGCGTCGCATTTCAAAGTCAAACAAAACTTTGGAATTCGACATCAAATAAATAAACACACCGAATAGAATCTGTCATTCAGATCTAAATTAGTCATCAGCAACCTTTAGTAATATATTAATTTTTATTTTACATTCTGCCATTCAAAATAACAATTAAAATTAAATACATTCACCAAACATATGCTATTCTTCTCTCTCTCTTTGATTTTTCGAAAAAAACATTTAGAGGAAGATAGACAATAACTTGTATGGATAAAATTCTGTAAAAGAAGGCGGAAGACCAAATTTGACGGATTTGACAAAATATTCCTGTACCTATTATTTTTCTACCAAGTAATAGATGGCGCTCTCCAGCAACTGCATATAGACCAATTTTTCTATGATTACAAATACTATTCTATAGAGCTCAAAAACTAGCAGAGTTCTGTCACAGAGTACAATGTACTCTGTGGTTTTGTGGTAAAAAAAAGAAGCTATTGTGAGGTTAAATTATAGAGAAATAAATAAGAGCTGTTAAGCGTGTAGCGTTCTGTTGCAAGCGCTAGCGCCGACCTTGGCTACTGGTATGAACTATCGCTTCTTCCACATGTTTTAAAACCTCTCTTATTTATTTCTCTATGGGTTAAATTGACATAACCTTATTTTTCACCTAACAAAAACAAGTCGAAAGTAAAACATCAAAAATAGATAAATTTATAAATTAAAACCATGTCTGATGATGAAGATATTCCGTACGTGAAAAAGACAAAAACTATCCATTACGGATCGTTGGAAGATACTGAAAAAGTTAGACTTGAAGCCCAAAATGAAGACAGTAACGATGCTCAACCTCCTCCAGCGTCGACATCACCAGTTCCAGAAACTTCAGGTGAGTTATAAAATCATTTTCTATTAATTGACTCATTTATATAACTAATTTTTAGAATATATGGAACTTGAGGATGCTATGTCACGAGATAAACAAGCTTTACTTGAAGAATTCGAAAGGAGGAGGAAGGCGAGATCGATAAATGTATCTACTGACGATGCTGAGGTAAAAAGAAATTTAAGACAATTGGGGGAACCAATTTGTCTGTTTGGAGAAGGTCCTGCAGATAGAAGATCAAGATTGAGGGATATTTTAAGTCGGTAAGAGTATAATTTACAAAAAGTTGATTTTAAATTAAATATACATTTTATTTATTCTAGTATGGGTGAAGATACTGTAATAAGAAGAGAAGCTGAAGAAGAGAGAAAACAATTTGAAAAAGACCAAGAAACCACTTGGTACCATGAAGGTCCAGATTCATTGAGAGTTGCCAGGCTGTGGGTAGCTGAATATTCTTTACCACGAGCTAAAGACCGTTTGGAAGAAGCAAGAAGAATGGCTGATTTACCTGCTGCTACTAAAACAGCCAAAATGCAAGAATTACAAAAAAAAATTCAAGCCACATCAATATATTGCAGTCAAATTGGAGATATAAGACCAATTTCTTACTGTCAGTTTAGTCCTGATTCGAAATTGTTGGCCACAGCTTCTTGGTATGTTGTTACATCATCAAAATCTTATTGGGTGCTAATTAAAACATTGTGATTCTAGGAGTGGTTTGTGTAAAGTTTGGACCGTACCTGATTGTGAATTGAAGCAAACCTTGAAAGGCCACACATGTAATGTTGGAGCAATTGTATTTCATCCACATGCTACTAGTGAACAAGATGAAAAAATATGTAACATGGCTTCATGTGCTGCAGATGGTTCTGTAAAATTGTGGGATTTTGTAAGGTGAGTGAATAATTTAAAGTAACTCTTGAAGATAAATTTTGACTATTTAATTTTTAGTGAGGAACCAATTGCAGACATTGAAGGACACATGCCACATAGAGTATCAAGAATAGGGTTTCATCCATCGGGTAGGTTTCTAGGAACATGCTGTTTTGATAATTCTTGGAGATTATGGGATTTGCACCAGTGTACAGAAGTTTTACATCAAGAAGGACACGTCAAACCTGTGTATTGTATTAGTTTCCAAGTAGATGGATCTGTATGTGCTACTGGGTAAGTAATTTATTCAAAAATGTATAGCGTATATTATATAAGAAAAATCATGTTTATTACAGAGGAACGGATTCTTTTGGAAGAGTATGGGATCTTAGAACAGGTCGATGTATAATGTTTATGGAAGGACACTTGAAAGGAATACTCGGCATCGATTTTTCATCAAACGGTTACCACATAGCCACAGCTAGTGAAGACAACACTTGTAAAATATGGGATCTGCGCAAACGTTCAATTCTCTACACAATACCGGCACATACAAACTTGATATCAGAAGTTAAATTCCAGAAATTCACCAGCAACTACTTAGTGACCGCTTCGTACGACAACACTGTTAAAATATGGACAAACAAGACGTGGCAACCGCTCAAAACTTTATCCGGTCATGATGGAAAGATTATGTCAGTGGATGTTTCACCTAATGATCAATATATAGCTAGTAGTTCATATGATAGAACATTTAAATTGTGGACACCCGAAGTGGCGATGTAATTTTCAAGTTATTCATTGTAAATATATTTTTTATGAAAATGTTGTTTTTTTATTTCCAATGTGTTGTGGCCTGTTATAGTCTAAGTCATGTTTGGAGAAGTTTTTTGAAAGATGTATCAATACCTTTATATATAAATGAATACCAGAAGTCTAAGACTCTTTTCATAGCTGGATATTCAGAGCAAGATACTTTGTTGAGTCTTTCTAATGAGGAGAGTTTTATTTTGGCAGTTTGATGTCAATTTCTACTCTGTACAGTAAGAGAGCAAAGTGCTTTTAAAGTCGGATGGATGCTTTTCAATGTTGAGATTGTTTTACCTGGCCCAAGATGCCCACACAGTTGCATAGGATCCTAGGGAGGTTAAAACATGTAACAGAGCTTGAGCACAGATTATAAAGAGAACAGATACGAAAGCTTGACAGATAACAGTAAAAAGAGAGAGATGGGTGGACATACCCATCCATCGTCGTATGTCGACTCCGTTCGCGAAATTTCTCAACAGGGTTGTTAATTTGCATAATATTTCCTTCAATTTACGATCATAGGTTAAATATTTTATAAGCATTATTTTTAAGGGTGATAGTTATACCGATACAAATATTCGATAATTACTTGTTTTAAATCAATTTTATTAACATTAAAAGAATTATACAATTAAAAAGATTATAATGTATAAAAATCATACCATAAAAATATACTTTTTTTCACAAACCATATCCTTGGCAATCATGCACAATAACGGTGACGGCTTGGCTCAAAATCGCTCAAAATCACGTCAAAATATTCTCAAAATCCCTTGTAACCTTGCTCAAAATTCATAACGCCATTTTTGTTTGCTTCATTGAAAGTTCAATCGGCGATATTAATTGTGTTATTTGACTACTCGATTGTGCGTTGTGGTAAAATTAGCTATAAAAATATAGTGGTATAGATAGACTATTATTATTATAAAATGAATAAACATCACGGCGGAGTGTATTGTTCATACAGAGACTGTCCAAATAAATTTTATTCGGAAAGAAAAATAAAGTTATTTCGATTTCAAAAGGATGAGACCCGGCCTATCATATGAGAATTTTGAAGGTTTTTGATATTAACATTGGTGCTACAAATTATTATCAAAATTCTCCCTCGCATAGGTGTATATTGTATTCCCTTTGATAATAAATAAATTAAGAATTACTTGTACTTTAAAATTTGGTTAATTTTTGAAATTATTTGTGTGATCTAAAAATGTATTTATTAATTAATCTCCCAAAGAGTAATGACTATTTACAACAAATCATAAGAATGTACATATATAGGTATTAAATAAATGAGTTAACTGTATAAACCCTCACTTCGTGGAATCTACTCATCATATGGTTTTAAATAAATGAATAAATGTATATTTCGCAAGTTTAAAGATTTAGTGGAAACTTCCAAAAAAAACTAGATCCGGCACTAGAAATTGTTATATTGTCCCCGGGTCAACAGTGCAATTTGGTAAGAAATTCAGAAAATATTGGTAACATCGCGGCCATACCGAGTTAAAGGTCCAAGGTCATTGTAGACGGAGCTGAAAATCGTTTGATGTTTTACCGGGATTCGTATCTGTTATCTTTATAATCTGTTGCTTGAGGGTGTTTTTTAGACATCTATCATTGCAGGAGGACCCAGTCATCCCTATTCTGAATTAGGACGGTACTTAAAGGGATGCTGTATTTGAGTAGTTGGTGATATTTGGTCAGAAGTAATTTCCAGAATATTGTGTTTTTCAGTGTCAACCAGCTATGATCCATTTGTAACAAGTGCTGGTGAATATAAATGATATCCCTATAATTGCTGAAACTCATTTTTTTATTCACTGTATTATCTCCTATCATTAGAAATACATATGGATTATGCTTTTTTTGTATTTGTATTTTATAACAAGAAGCCATACTCCATTGGTATATCGTACATTTAATTTAATTATGATTCATGTGGTACAAACGCACCTACTTAATAATTTGGTTCAATAAAAAATCAGTTCTCGCTCAACATATACGTGCATTGTTCGCTGCATCATGGTTTGTGCAACGGTGATAAGACTGATGGTAATAAAAATTTTTTTTCTACACGGCGTCTTTTCAACTAAAGTAAATTTTAAAGTGAATCGGTGCGAAGGACTCGAAGAATTTAGTTGTAAAATTGATTGTAATTTTCATCCAGATGATTATTTAGGTGAGATCAATATCAATTAGAGGCCTCTGGTGCTTGGAAATTGTTTTGGCACGACCAAAATCAAAATAAAATTACTTAAGAGCTAAATATAGTCAGCAAAGAATACACCAGAATTGGTATACGACACACGTATTTCTATCTCAGCAGCTCTACACTACCTATACCTACTAATTTTAATTCATTCAACTGATTTTTAGACGTTCCGCAAATAATAAGACGACATGGTTATCCTGTGGAAGCTCACATAGTCATTACGGAAGATGGATATATGTTGGGAGTTCACCGAATTCCAGGTTCTAAAAATGGTAGACGCGGTGGACAGCCGGTTCTTTTACAACACGGTCTAATGGGTAGCAGTGCCGATTGGATACTTATCGGAAATAATTCCTTAGGTATGTTGTAATTAATAAGATGTTTGTTATTTGTTTGGAGGGTTTTATACGTTTTATAACCAATACAGGGTGGTCCGAAAGTAATGATCTAAAGTGGAATGGAAGATTCTTTGCCTAAAAGTATTACAATCGGACGCAACTTCCTTAAAAAAAATGTTGATGATGAGAAATATACAGAGGGTGGCAAAGTTGAAATGTCGAAAATGTTTTTTCTCTGTAGATTGGAAGATTTTGGATATACAATCGTTAAAATTTGAAGATAGGGGTCTTAGGGACTAAGAAATCGATTAACTTATATATCGTTAACGGTATCCCTCTATTTATTGGAAAATAATAAAAACTGCATCATTTTTGCGACAAAAAGGTATACCTACCTATTATAAGTCTCAAAAGTTACTGGTTTTCGAGATATTCACATTTTTAAATCCCCCTTCATAATTTTCATTTCATTTATTAGCTCAAAAATAATAATGTTAGTAGGGGCTGATGTTAGCAAATTTATTATAAGCTATAATATAGCAAGAACATTGATAATTTGCAATAATATTGTCATATAGTTCGAAAGCGTATTGCTTGGTAAAATTAAAGCAGCATCCTTGAGAATATTGAGCAAATATTGTGGCATCCTCTAGAAAATACATCGAAACGGAAACATATGATTTCCAAGCATTAAAACCCCTATAATCAAATTTTCACGTTTGCTTATCCAAAATCTTTCAATTCACTGAGAATAAACATTTTTGACTTCAACTTTGCCACCCTATATCTTTCTCATCAACAATATTTTATTGAAGTAAGATGCGTCAGATTGAAATATTTTCAGTGCCAAGAATCTTCCATTTCACTTTGGTCCATTACTTACAGACCACCCTGTATAAATTTTTGTTTTTCAGGTTTTACTTTGGCCGATCAAGGTTACGACGTATGGCTTGGTAACAGCAGGGGAAATACATACTCCAAAGGACATATTTCTTTACCAACTTGGAGTGCGCAATATTGGAACTTCAGTTGGCATGAAATGGGAGTTCAAGATCTTCCAGCAGTTCTTAATTATATCGCAAACATCAGTAGTAAGATTTAAAAATTAATTGAATTATATTAACAATAATAAAAATTTTTATATTTCAGATAAACCGGAAGATATTATATATATAGGGCATTCAATGGGAACTACCTCATTTTTCGTTTTGTCTTCTATTCTTCCAAAACTTGTCGACAAAGTAAAATTAATGATAGCAGTAGCGCCTGCAGTTTATATGACCCACACTACATCTCCTATAAGATATCTAGCTCCATTTTCTAACGATATCGGTTGGGTAATGAGACATTTTGGAATAAAAAAACTGCTACCAAACAATATTTTTTTCAGAAATCTACCTTATTATTGTCACAACATCAATTCAAAGTTATGCGATAATATTTTGTTTTTGATTAGTTCTTGGGACAGTATAGACGCTGATCCCAATATAATTCCGACTATATTCAGTCACGACCCTGCTGGTACTTCTGTGAAAACGGCTCTTCATTATGCGCAGGAGATAAAGTTTAAAGGACGGTTTCAAAATTTCGATTACGGTCCTGAAGGGAATTTAATTAAATATGGTAATGCTACGCCTCCTCTGTATCCAATGGATAATATAAAGGTTCCTATCTACTTAATGTACTCTGAAAATGATAAGTTAGTGAATTATACCGATGTTATGGGGTTGTCGAAGGAATTGAAGAATCTAGTGGGGGTACATAAAGTATCTTCGGAAAATTTTAGTCATCTAGATTTTGTTTTTGGTAAAAAAGCTTATCGGTTAGTGTATAAACAGATTTTAAGTGTTTTACGTAATTTTACTGGAATTCATTGAATAAATTTTTTTTTTTTTTGTATATAATGTGTACATTTATTAGAATTAAAGTTTTTTTTTGTCAAAATAAATGTTAATTAATTTAACTCAGGGTTGATTATAATCCTATCGTATATACAGAGTGCACAAGTTAAATAGTCGATAAGAATACTTTGAAAAACAATGTTTTTCCACTACTAGCTGTGAAGTTGCTTCTACTAGCCAACTGAGAAGTTGAATTTCTCTATTAGTGGTTAATAATTTTTTCTATTAACCTAGGTCAATAATGGACAAATATTGTACAACATAATTTTGTATAGCCAGGAGATTGTCTTTAACATATTTGCTGCTTGAAATTACCTATCAAGATAAAATTATTTGATTACAAATGCCATTAGTTTCGTGGTGCGTTTGTGAATTATTTTAAATTTTTGTCTTAAATTTGGCTATAGTGGAAAAAACTGTATACATATATAGCATGGTGGTGAAGACAATTATAAACCTCGCACCTTATAATAATCTTGGAGCTCTGTCAATAATAATAGTCTTCACCACCTTGGTGTATAATATACTATATTTGGTTGTGTTAATGTACTATACAAAGCATCTACACTGCAAATTTCCAGGGGCTGGTACCTATGACAAAATTTTTAAATATAACGTACACCTTGTAATTTAACAGGAACTTTGAATCACTCTGTATAATAATATGCTTTGATCACAGTATAAAGATATTGTCAGGCCGTCTTTACAAGGTATGAGGTCCTAGGCCCAGGTATCGATGGGGCCCCCAGTAAATGTAGAAAAACAAATCTAACTCTTCGAGTATCAAAAGCTGAATTTTCATAGCGTGTATATTTAAGGGGAATCTATCGGCAGCGATTTGACAAAATATCGAGGTATTTTTGGCAAAGAATTTTGAGGTAATGGATGTATTGAAAATTAAGAAAAAAATATATCATGTAGATTAATGTTGAACTTAGAGGTTCTCATCGAATAAAAACTTTGAAATGCTAACCAAATTTTGTTGAAAAAAATACGAATCATGAGGTAATTACACATATTAAGCAAAGTTTGAGCCCTTGTAAAGAATTAAATATGTATTAAATGGAAAAACTAATTGATAAGAAGTCTAATTTGAAGCTTTATGAATACTATATAAAAATCTCAGAATCCTCAAATTACTTATGACCGTACAATTCCTTATTGAAATTCGGTTGCTACCACTAAAATATCGGATAAAAATCCATCTCTCGCTTTTCTATCCTTCTATGACTGACATTGTCTCTCTGCTTCGGTAGTCGCGTGCCGTTCCATTGTTGATACAACGCTCGCCGGTCTCGGCGGTCTCCCAATTCAGTAATGACGAAGCTTATAGAGAAGTACGTGAACCAAAATCCGCTTGGACCGCTTGGCTACCTACATGTTGCGGAGCTTTCATATTTCTAATAAAATTTTCGTTATGTGAACTTAAACGTGAGGACGTAGGGAAACAAAAAAATATACAAAGCATAATTGTGCAAGGTCGAATTTGGTAGATGCCCCTAAAAGGGAGAAGAAAAAGAAACAAAAAATCAAGAAAAAAATTGTAATTTTACGTTTCTATATTATATAATAAATATTTTTCTAAAGAATGATTTTTTTTCGTCATTGGGGGGGCCGCGCCTATTAGGCCTTTGCGTAAAGACGGCCCTGGATGCTGGCTTTAATATCTACAGGACTTTGTGTACAAATCCGGCTGACAAAAAAATTGATTATTAATTTTTAATTTATGTTCAATGTTTGCACTACAAACAACTGTACATTTTTAAAAAACTAACCCGGCAGCGGCTTATACATATAAAGCTACCGACTCTTTAAGCTTCACAGGTGCAGTAAGAGCGGTGAGCTTGTTACAGAAAAAAATTTTGCCGCTTTGTTTTGATCTTAAAAAGCAGTTGTCTATTTACAAAAAAGCTGTGCCGCTGAATAGGCTGGAATGTTCAAAAGTTGGTATTTTTTCTCATTGTTTGCCAAGATTTTGACAGTGCAAGTGTTGCGAGTTATCAATTGAAAGAATGGAAGATTTAGATTGTTTTTTTGATGATGTGTACGTGAAAACGCATTACGGGTATCTGTTTGATGATGATTTTGGTTTAAGTTATATAAGTAATGGATATAATGACGATTTTATTGGAGATTCTTTCGTTTTAACTGAAAGTAAGTAAAAAGTTTAATTTTTTTTCAGTAGCTTACATTTTAGCACCCTAATCAATTTTTGTTTGTGTGGTGTAGAGTGAAAATGTATACTTCTATGTGATAAAATGGCAAGTTAATTAATATCCAGAATAACCTAAAGGTCATTTTAGATTAGACAATTTTTCGTGCAATATTGGAACAATATTAAATTTGGAATAGAGTTCTTGTGTGAATATTGGCCAACTGTTTTAAGCCATTTTAGACAATTCCAAATTATTTAACAATATTTAGTTCAAGATTCTGCGCAGTGATTTGATTTGATGATAAAATAAATATAACCTTTTCAAAAATTTCGTTAATTATGGAACCGGAAAATTTGAAATATTTATTAATTTGCACAGCTGCTCATGTCAGCGAATATTAACTTTAAAACAGAGGAGAAGGGGTGTTTTACATTGTACAAACAAGCATGTTTTAAGATTTCCTCAATCAACATATTTCAGTCTCTCGTTTATTCCAAGACATATATTTTTCAACCACTTTAATACCTACATTACCACAAAATTATCAAGATTTGACATATTCATAGAAAATTTTCATCGTGATCGTGAAACAGAAACACAAACAATGAATCAAATTGTTAAGAAAATAAAACCTGTTCTATTTTTTTCACAATTTGACAGGGTAGACAATTTTTAATACAATTTTAGACTTATCAATTTGAATTGTTCCAAAACTTGAACTAAATGTTGCACAAGAAATAGTCTAATATAAAATGACCTTTAGTATTTAAATATTTTTTTAAAATATACAGAATAGAATACTAATTTTCGAAATTTTGGAATATTTTCTGCATATTTTGGCGTTCAGGATGTCGTTCATTGTTCATTGAACAGACACAATTAATATCTATTAGCTTTTTTTACATTAGTCCATTGGAGAGGTACGTATTTGTTCCTCAAGAAGTTTTTGAGATACATGACTCAGTTAATAAGCAGCTTTTTATGAATTTCGCAATTTTTTTTCCAGAGACTTGATAAATAGTAACTATTTAAATATAATAATATTGTTATCAATTGTTTAAACATCAGTAATTAGTTTGAAGGGAGCTGTAGGTGTCGGCGATTACTAATCATTGATAAAGGCCTAAGTGGTCGAAATATACTGGAGGGGCCGCAGCCGGACGTGTTAATGTAAAACTTTCGGCTTGAGCAATAATTTTTTTGATATTATCAAGTGTCTCATTATTAGTTATTTTTATTTACCTGCAAAAATTTCGCTCACAGACAAAGATTACAGAATTATTCTGTAATCTTTGACACAGACCAGTTATTTTACGTTGTTACGTCACTGAACAGAAATCAACTCGGCAATAAGGCATTCTTGTCTTCGAAAATTGTAAAAAACTATTGCGCGAAAATTTTCTCGGCTTAACTTCATTTTTCGACTGATTCATCAACTTTAAAAATTCAGTTTAGGTGCTGAAATTTGAAACTTTGGCTTTGAGTTAACTAAACATGGTAATTAATTTTAACATATTTATATTTTTTCAAGAAAACATATTTGTATTCTGTGTAAATTTTAATTTTTAAAAATCGCAGAGCGCTTTTGGCTGTTAAGCCATCTTCAGTGCTTACCTGCAAGTAAGTAATAAAAGTTGGAAAAAGTAAAATAAGAAGTAGGTAAAGAATTACTTACTCGTCAGGTATTTGTTACAAGAAACTTTTCGACAACACATGGACGTCACAAAGTAAAATATCTTAAGATAACATTAAATTAAAAATAATCCCCTGATTAGGGTTAATTATATTTAGATTTTGAACATTTTTAAATTTGTTAAAATTGTCTTAGACTGATCCACGAACACGTGTTCTTGACTTTCTAGTCATGTGTACTCAGCTATAAAGATATTCACCTTTATATTTTTTGACAGCGGTCAACTATATAGACAACCCTCGTATTAATATTAAGAGCTTTTGCTTTAACAGACATTTCTTTAGAGCACCTTGAAATATTGCCATTTTTTTTAAACCAGTAAATATCTTCAATATAAAAGTTAATTCCACAGGCATAACATACCAGAACTCCAAGTTAAACTCTGAAGTAAACACCTCTTGGACTTCCAACATAATCGGATCCAGATTTTCGACAAAAGAACAATCTTTTATATCAGTTGACGGTTTTCTATCAGATGCAGCCGATTATGTAAACCATGATAATATAACTAAGCATTTAAATAAACCTGGACATTTGTTTCTAAAAGATGAAATGGATACATATTTACCACAAGTTGAAAGTACAATTTTTGAAGATAATATGTATAAGAAAATCGGTACATCTCAAGCAATTGATCATAACATGGATGTGATTTATGGCGGCAATGAAACGAAAGATGATTGGCAAGCAGAATCTTTTGCTGTTAATTTGAAGAAGTCTAGAACTTCAACTCCTAAAAAGAAGTTGGTGTACAGAAATTTTTTTCCTGAGTTAACTGAAAATGTCAAAACGGTGAGTGTCTATCTATTTCTATTGTGCTCCATACTTCTACTTAGGAACGTTTCAGATACTAGTAACTCCTTTGCTTTTGCCTATTTCTTCCAATATTTCATTGGAGCTGATAACGCAAAAGGGTTCCGGCCCCCCAAAAGTGTGTTTCAGTTGCCCCTTTTGCTTGTTCATCTGCTATTTCATTTCCTTCTATTGCATTGTGTCCTAAAATCCACAGCCTAGTTCTTTGAGTTTGCCTAGGAATTCCAACACCTTTTTGGAACTGATTACACAAGAACTCTTGGCTGATTGACTATCCAACATTATGATAACCTTTGACAATATTGAACTGTGCACTTTCCGCTTGAAAGATACTTGAGGTTTTCCCAAGCTTTCAGAGTGTTTGGTTCCTATCCCAGCTCCTATTTCTTTTGAGCCGTCTGTGTACCATTGAATGGTATTATATCCAAGCCTGGTAATGGTATTTTGATCCAATTCCTTCTTGTTGCTTTACTTTCAAAAGTTATACTTATTCTTCCTACCATTTTGGGGCATGTTTTCAATTTTCCCTCTTATAATTCAGTAGACATTCTTCGGAAATATATTTTATTATATAAAAAATGTCAGAACTTACTAAATAGAAATGGGATCACAATCAATCCATTCATAGGCGTAGCCAGCGAAGGTCAGGGAGGGGCAACTGTCCCCCCCCTGGAAGCAAAAATTAGATAGTTTTTAAATTTTAATGCATCGAAAATTTTTGAAGGAAAATCAGGACTGCATAGTGAAGAAAGTTTTGAATAAATTTAGTTTAAACCCAAGAAAAAATGTTATTAGTTAAATATATTTTTAATTTAAAACTAATTTAAAAGTTGGTTTTTATTTACCTTTTCTTTTTATCCTAAAATTTTACATTTTGGACGACCGTGGACCATGGTTTGCCCCCCCTGCTATAAATACTGGCTACGCCCTTGAATCCATACGATTTACTTTAATTATTTCGCTATTCTGGAAAGTGATGTACCTATCATATTCTGTGAAATTATTAGGAAACCTAGACTGCTTTTTAGTTGATTGTAGAACTTATTTATTTTTATTTTGTTACAGGAAACTGTGGATTCAGCTATGTCAATATATGACTGGCCGTATTGTAGATTTTGTTGCAAAAATGGTGAATCTTTCAATGTTTTCAAAAACCATATAACTAAAAAAGTTGATGGAACAGTAGTTTGTCCAGTTTTACGTAAGTATGTGTGCGATATGTGTGGAGCTACTGGAGACAAGGCACATACAAGAAGATATTGTCCTTTGTATGGCGAAAACTGATTGCCCCCAATTTTTTGTCGAGTTTTAAATATCAGTTGTTTTTGTAAATTGAATAAATGTTTTTTTTTAAACAATAATAATTTTTTTGACAACTATCCATTATTATTAAAGTGAAAGTACGGCTGATTTTCCAAAAATTTATTATAAAAGGCAACATATTTGAGAAAAAATTAGTGAGTATTAAATTTGTCGACATAACTTTTAAAAAAGCTCGTGATGCAAGGAAAAGCAAAAAAAACAAATTACAAGTTATTCCAGAAAAAAGGAAAATTGGTATAAATCTAAAAAGATTCTTACATCCTGTAGCATCTTATAAATTAACTGTAAAATTTACCACATTAAAGGGGAAAAAATCAAGATGAAGCTTCAACAGAGAGGTTTGAATACAATTCAATATTTTCACGACACAAATGGGATCGAAAAAATTGGCAAACATCAAATGGATAACAAAAAAAATGACCCTTTTGCATATTTTGAAATACCGTTACAAAAAAAATGAAAGCCACTTTTTTCAACTCCAAATCCCTTTTGGAAAATTACAAAATCTAAAGATTGCTACAAAAATGGGGTATTAATTCGATTTCTACTTTTGCAACTAAAATTGGACTCGACATAACATATAATAAAATTACCAATCATTAAATCCGAGCTATATAATATTGTTTCCCGGCTAGCCAAAGAATAACTTAAACTCATAATCTTCTATTTTCCACTACTAGCTGTGAAATTGACAATTATTGATTCTTCTAGCCAACTGAGAAGTTGAATTTCTCTATTGATGGTTAATAATTTTCTATTATTAACCTAGGTCAATAATGGACAAATTCAAATATTTTGAAAATTCAGGGATAGTAGTTCAACAAAAACTTGTGCAACATAATTTTGTATACCCAGGAGATTGTCTTTAAAATATTTGCTGCTTGAAATAACCTATCAAGATGAAATTATTTGAATAAAAATGACATTAATATTCGCGCTCAACCAAAAATGACTGATGACATAACGAGTACTTTCATAATATATCGAAAACTGACAATGTACTTGTCAATCAGACGACGGAGTAAGCGCTTCTCGTGGTGCGTATGTGAATTATTTTTAATGTTTGTCTTTAATTTGGGTAGTAGTGGTAAAACTTGTATATACACCATGGTGGTGAAGATATTTATAAACCTCGCACCTTATTTCGCTCAGTCAATAATAATAGGCTTCACCACCTTGATGTATAATATATACTATTAAACCCTACCTCCAAATTGACCCTCAAACATCTCGGAAATCGTATTAGTTTTACGAGCCTTGAATAAGAAAGAGCAAAATGCTTTCCAGCTGACCAAATGTTTGGGCTTAAAGCGCTACGCTTGAAACTAGAGCGCTTCGGGCACAACGGCAGAGGTGGGACAATACGTAACCAATAAGGGGAAGGTAATGTGTGTTTCGAACGCAATAACAGCTGGAACAAGTGCGTCGAGCATTTGCGCGTGCCGAGGCTCATTTGGGTGCTCAAAATGGTTAACTGGAAAGTGGCTTAAAATGTTCCACATGTGCGAGTACCAGTGTAGAAAATTTTTAAATCAAACAATTTAGTTTATTTACGACAATCCCATTCATGTATAATAATTCCCATTTGTGAATACAAAAATCGTAGTTTGCTGTCGGCTAAATAGGAAGGAAGAGAGTTTGCAAGTGGATAAAAATATCGGATAAATTACGTTACCGTAGCAACCCTAGCATTTAGGTACTGTCTGTTTACCAAGCAATGCACGTCAATTTGACAATTATAAATGTCAAAAACAGAATGAATTAAACAGCATATAACAATTCCAAAAAGTATGTCGAGATTTGGAAATATTTGCAAGGCAGAAATAGTAAGGGAGATTGGAAAATCCACTCCAGAAAATACCAAGAAAACTCATTCCTCCATATGGAATCAATTTAATTTAATTTAGTTTAATTGAATTGAGTTTTTTATTCATGGGATTGTCTTACCAAATACCACGCGAGCTCAGATTTAGCAGGATATTTTTTCCGGTGGTTTTCTCATGCTTACTTTCATTGGCAATTTAACTCGATCTGTTAAAGCTCTCGTTAAATTGCCAATGAAAGTAAGTATTCGAAAACAACCACAAAAAATATCCGGCTAAATCTGAGCTCTTGTGGTATTACCCCCGATAAAAAGGCGATGACGTTGCAAAACAAAATATTGTGATGTTGCCAAGCTGTAGTTTTTTCTTACGCAATGAAAACTAGAAAAGTTCATCTAACGTTAGATTGACAGTTCTTAATAATAATGAATACAAATAGGGAATACCATTACTTACGTCTTTTACAGCACTAAGCAGGAGAAGCGAGTCCCCATTTCGGCATTCTCATTCAAAATACCTTAACAAAGATGTTACTATCTCTTGACATTTACTGTTCAGCTGTTTCGGCATTTTATTAACTACATATTGCAGATTTGCATAGATAATTAGTTATGAAAATAACTGTTTTTTCAATCTTAAGGGGCATCTACCAAATTCGACCTTGCACAATTATGCTTTGTATATTTTTTTGTTTCCCTACGTCCTCACGTTTAAGTTAACATAACGAAAATTTTATTAGAAATATGAAAGCTCCGCAACATGTAGGTAGCCAAACGGTCCAAGCGGATTTTGGTTCACGTGCTACTCTATAAGCTTCGTTAGTACTGAACTGGGAGACCGGCGAGCGTTGTATCAACAATGGAACGGCACGCGACTACCGAAGCAGAGAGACAATGTCAGCCATAGAAGGATAGAAAAGCGAGAGATGGATTTTTATCCGATATTTTAGTGGTAGCAACCGAATTTCAATAAGGAATTGTACGGTCATAAGTAATTTGAGGATTCTGAGATTTTTATATAGTATTCATAAAGCTTCAAATTAGACTTCTTATCAATTAGTTTTTCCATTCAATCCATATTTAATTCTTTACAAGGGCTTAAACTTTGCTTAATATGTGTATTTTTCATATTTTTTTCTTAATTTTCAATACATCCATTACTTCAAAATTCTTTGCCAAAAATACTTCGATATTTTGTCAAATCGCTGCCGATAGATTCACCTTAAAGAAACAATGATATTAAAAGCATCAAAAAAATTTGTAAATATTAGACGATGATCGAATGTCAAAAAACGTCAAAACAAGCTGGGGAATTTTACCAGTTGATCTGACAACGTCTTGAAGTTTTGCCAACCCGTTAGCTGCAAATTGCCCTGGCTGTTGAGGATAAATTGTATTTACGGTTGGTAAATTAATATTTATTATGATAAGCAGGAAAGTAACTAAAAATGACATCATCGTCTTTTTATCGTAAAAATCCTATACATAACAATTGTGTATTTAATGACTGTTAATTCAAATTATTCGAATTTCTCTTAATTCGTGGTCAGTGTCACACGAAAATACACCTGCGCTTTTTCCTTATCCCATCTTCAACCTTCATAATAGGTATATTCTAAAAATTATTTTGGAGAAAAAAATGTTAACCTTTATGAGTCGGGTGGTATCTCTGCAGAATTAGGTTTGTGGTATAAATCTGCTCAAGAAGGAAGATTTAGCACGAGACAAAATAATTGCAACAGCTTAGTTGATGACACTGCTATGCAAAGTTTTCTTAAAATTTGGGGTTTCTTCACCTTTTACGTGCTAAAATGTTACAACCTTAGACTATTTAATAGTCTAAGGTTACAACCTAAACGACCATGATTTGCCTCCTCCCCTAGTTTTGTTCCTGGGTCCTGATGGGTTGTTCTATGGTCCTGTGTATTGCTCAAAGCAGCGTATTTTCCCTAGACTGCTCGCATATATTTTACATTTTTTTAATGCAATAACTCTGGTCAAGACATTAGGTCATCGTTTTCAATAAATGTACAACTTCAATGGACGAGTTCTATACAAGGGAAGTGCTGCCAACATAACGAGCAAAAAAATACTGAAAAGGTTAGTCGCATAAGGAAGTGGTATTTTCGACCAATTTTTGGTTTTTCTTATATATTTTGAGTCCCTCTACCACCCATGCTGTACCCGAAAAGTTTGGAGGTCTTTTTGGTTTGGGGTATTTTGACATTTTTGACGAGTTAACGAAAAACTAATGTCAGCTGTCTGTCAACAGTGTCAATAAATATTTGCTTTGTTTGGCTTTGCTTCTTTTGCTAGTGTTTCTGGTTTTGTGTTCTGGTATTTGGATACTGATTTTTATTCTACCTTTGTTTGTGATTTGTGAGACTCTGATCTGCTTTTATTATTGCAAATATCCTCGAGAAGAGTTAGTCCATCCTCATTTGTATCTTCGTTGTGATTATACTTTACAAATTGCGATGAAGCGTTGTGCATATCAAAATTGTAAAAATAATACAAGAGTTTTGGTTAGAGGACGAAGACGGAATGCCATTAAGTTTATTCCGTTTCCCAAACCCAAGAGATGTCCCAGCAGATGCCTCAAATGGATTGAGTTGTGTGGCAACCAAAATCTGAATTTTGACACAATCAACAAAACCACTTACATATGTAGTGAACATTTTGATAAAAATTGTGTAGATCCAAAACCCTATTGTAATGTAGGGTCTACTGACGCTGAAGTAAATGCAGGGTTGACTCAACCGAGTCTACAAGAACTTCCTACTGTATCAGATATTCCAATGGTTGTTGATGATCAATTTTCTGACAGTTCATCTCCAATTACACCTATTACAAGTATTTTGGAACACAGCTATAGTTCTACCAATAATGTAATGCCGAGTGTAATGCAACCACACACTAAACTGAAAAAAAGGATACCAAATACGAAACAGAAGATTGTACAAGTCTATTCAAAACTTCGCTGTGGACAAAAATACTCCTATCAGGAAAACTATTTTTCATACAAAAACCTGAAAAGAAATACTGCCATGTTTAGATACTTTACTGGACTCAACCCTTCACATTTTGAAGCGCTATACTCATTCTTAGATGAAAATGTAATGAATGACTTAAAATACCAATTCAAATATAAAAGGCAGCTTAGAGTTAGGAAGAATTTCTATTCAAAATTTTCCAATAGAGACAAGTTATGTTTGGTGCTAGTAAGATTGAGACGAGGATACACTTTACAGGAATTGACATTTTTTTGTAATACAAACAAATCATACATATCAGTGATATTTTTTACCTGGGTTCAATTTATGTACCACCAAATCATTGGACTAAGAGGTGATTTATTACTAGCATCTAGAAATATTAAGGACATTCCTTATTGTTTCAAATATTTTGAGGATAAAATTCTTGGGGTTATGGATGCTACCGAGATATCATTGCAAATGGCAAGAAACTTCAGGCAGCAAGGAAATACTTACTCCAGTTACAAGCACACCAACACAATTAAATTTCTAGTTGTAATTGCAGTTAGTGGTGCCATAATATACTGCAGTGAAGGATTTGAAGGCTCTATATCTGATAGTGAACTATTTGCACAGTGTGACATAAGGAACTTTCTGCAAGAAAATGACTGTTTATTAGCAGATAGAGGCTTCCTACTTCAAGATTTAGCGAATGAACTTAAAATTAAAGTGATCACTCCACCATTTCTTTTGAAAAGGGATAAACTGACAGCAGAAGAAGAACGTCTGACTAAGAAAATTGTCAAATCCAGAGTTCATGTTGAACGTGCCATTCGTAGGATTAAATTATATAGAATATTAAGTAACCGTTGTCCTATTACTATGTTACCAATAATATCAAATATTTTCAGTATTGTGTGCTTTCTTGTAAATTTTGAAAAACCTTTGGTTAAATAAAGATTTGTATTTGAAAAATTGTTTGATAACATATTTTGTAGTTTATGCAACTTTTTGGAATATTACCTTACCAAATTAGTGGTAGAAGGGTTTTAAGATAATATATATATATATATATATATAAATATTGATAACACAAAAAAAACATACCAAATCACTGTAGAATTTTATACAATACCAATAATTGAAGGTGTAATTAAAGCATTTTGTTTCTGTTAACACTTTATTTTATTTATCTAGTTAAATTAGAAATACAAAAGATAAAAACATCACTCTATAAACACATGTTAGCTTTTACAAGTTTAATCACAAACAGGATTTAATACACAATTACAAGTTTATCAATTGAAAATTAATAAGTCATTAATGATAGACTGCTACTCTGTACTAAAAATTGTTTAAATATTATATTTAAAGAAAATTCAACTTTTAACCCAAACAGATAGGACTTAGCCCCCGAACAACTTTCATGGCAAACATTTCTGGAACAAATACATTTTCATGAAAATTTTTAGTTTTGTCGATTATAAGCCTTATTGTATCAGAATAGTTTTCACGTTTTACAGGAACTATGAGTATCCCACTTGGATTCCAAATGATCAAATTACAATAATCAATATCAAATATTAATAATGAGACTAATATTTGATAAAGATATGGATGATTTGGCTTTAAAAATATTTTATCATTTATTTTAGACAGGCAGAAATTATTTAATTGGCTTTTTGTGAGAAATGTGTCAAAGTTTACAATATTTTTGCATTTTTCCAAGACTTTTGGACATTTAATTTCAAAAATGTGGTCAATTGACCCATCACTATTCCTAACTAACCCATCTATACTTGTTGCTAAGAAAGGAAAAAGTTTATTAACAACAAGTCCACATTCTTCTATTTTTTGGCTTGCGTTAATGTAAGAATTATATTTTTTTCTTGCAATGGATTCATTTTTTTTTCCATACTGCATCGCAGTAGTACAAACTGGTTTCGTTTGAAGCCATAAATTTTTAAGTAGAAAGTTTTTTTTTGCCTGGACACTTTTTAAACCACAAACAATATGGACATTGGATGATGTTATAAAATAGGTTCTCCAGTATATCCATTTATGACTACCTTGAGGGAAAGAGCCAGGTAATTGAACCAATTGATTGGTATAACCATTTAAAAAAATATTCATATTATCGATAAATATTTTGGTTTGTTTTTGTATTACCTCAAGTTCATTGAGGCTAAATTCAAATTCTTTATATTTAATTGAAAATAATGTTTCAAACATGGTTTCTTCACTCCCGTTTTGAATGTTCACTAAAAAAGCATTCATGTCAAGATTTCTACAATAATTAGTTGGAAGTGGATTATAAACACATCTTTCTGCAGGTTTATACCGCTTTATGGGATAAATATGAGTAGACACTGGTCCTGGTTCCCTTTTATTGGAGCCTTGTCCCCATTCACATGGCTTACTTGTAGAAGCTACAGGCACATGACCATGTTCTTCTATATACTTTGTTAAAAATAATAATAATGCAGTAATATGGCTGCACTTGCCCATTGCAGACTGTTTGCAATCACATTTACCTTGAACAACAGCTCCAGATATGTTATTTAAGCATATTATAACATCATGTTTAATTTTTTTGTCAAATGATGCTTGACATTTACACTTACAATAATAGTAGCATTTAATAAGTGAATCATAAATTTGGCTCAGGTGGTCACTGTCTACATATTGTGAACCTCTTCTAAATGGCTTTACTGTTACTATTGAATTGTTATCCCTTTCAACAACTTCTGGATTTTCGCTTTCAATATTTTCATCCACTATATAAGTAAATATATGGCCTTTATTGAAATACTGAGGCAAGGGGCGTGATGGAAATCTTGACCACTTCAAATTTTCTTGGAATACATCAAACGTACCCTTGTATGAAGTTGGAATTTGAATAATATTTCTCTTCATGTCATACCATTTTCCTTGGTCGATGCCTAGAAACATCTTGTTTATTCCCCCATTATCAATGCAGTCGTTAATTCTGAAAAATTCAAATATAAGAATAATGAAGTAGTTTCAGCAATTCAACATACCTCTTAATAAGTTCATCCTTCGACCCAGTTTGTTTGAGGGATCTGCACTCCAACCACCTTTTCAATTCCTTGACAGAATGGTCCTCCAAACGTACATTTTCTTGTAACATTGCCCCAGGAACATCTGACGGTAAAAGCACTACAGAATCCATGTCTAATAGTAAACTAATACTAGACTAAAGATAGGCTATAGAATTTCTAATAACTCTTCTCGAGGATATTTGCAATAATAAAAGCAGATCAGAGTATCACAAATCACTAACAGATTTAGAATAAAAATTAGTATCCAATATACCAGAAACACAAGCAAGCAAAACCAAGCCAAACGAAACAAAAGGCGTTTTCGGAAACTTACTCGGGTTGACACGATCCCTAACCTGCACGTTCGTTTACCTAACCCGAGTTGCCTACCTGTGTTCGGAAACTTCCGAGTTGTTGACTGGATGACTGACCCAGGTTCATTTTTCATAACCCACCTCGAGAGGTAGGTCGGTAGAGACGCTATAGGCACCGCATGCGCATTACTGAAGGCACAGGTACTCTGTGCTGAAGGGTAATATAACATAACCTAATTCTTTTGGTGGTAACGAAATATATTGCTTTTATCAAACATGAAAAGGGGCCTTGCTACATTAACGGCGTTGGCATTTGATTATTTTTTCGAAGATGATGACGAAGTTGAAAAAGAGATGTATGTTTTGTTATGACGTTAGCTGTCACATCAAAAACGAAACCTATTAGTTCGTAAACTACAGTTCCCGGATAGGTGATCGGAGTGATTCATCACGTGACCTCTCTGGATCGAGTTAGTGAGCCGTAGTAAGTTTCCGAAAACGCCTAAAGTAAAGCAGTGTGTTGACAGCTGACAATTGACATTCGTTTTCGGTCAACTGTAAGGTGCAAAATACCCCAAACTAAAAAGACCTCCAAACTTTTCGGGTACAGCATGGGTGGTAGAGGGACTCAAAATATATAAGAAAAACCAAAAATTGGTCGAAAAAACCACTTCCTTATGCGACTAACCTTTTCAGTATTTTTTTGCCCGTTATGTTGGCAGCACTTCCCTTGTATAGAACTCGTCCATTATTCATTCTTCTGGAAGCGGTAAAATTCAATTTTTAAAAATTGTGAATCTACTAAAAGCGTTATAAATACCATATTCTTTTTAAATGTCCACACAAGCGGTTTTATTGAATTTTTCTTAAAAATAAATAAAATTTACGTTTTAAGTGATTCCCAAAAACTCTGCCACTGACCCAGTTACATAAAATTCAACTCGAACGGACATGAATACAGAATATAATCAGTTTGTTGTCTTGGGTGTTTCCCACTTCTAGCGACCATCACTCCATTTCACCATTCACAATAATAGTTTTGTAAATAAACTCTCGAAAAGTCAATCGAAACCGTAATCGAACCAATAACAAAATATTAGCACAAGACATGACGTTCAATTTCAATTAAAGCGAATTTTGACCGCAACGAGATGCTATTGGCTGATCATTAAAATTGACACACACCAGCCGGTTTGAAATATTTTCAAGGTATCTGACGACTTGTATTCTCATTTAGCAAGTTTTACTACAGTTGGCGGACACAAGCTAAGTTTTGGATTCAGCGTAGGTAAGTTTTGATTTATTTATTTATTACGTATCGTATTTTCTATTGTTAGGAAAAATATTGTTTATGGTTACGTTTTAATTGTTATTAAATCAGGAAAGCTATTAATGTTTTTTTAATAAGCTTACGTAGAATAAAGTGTATTTCATTATAAATTAATTTGTTTACAATATTTATTCAAAGCAATTTTTAATATGATGCAGATACATAATAGTGGGTAATGGAGATTTAGTCGCCTTGTAGTAGGTTGAAATATGACCAACCATAGACTTCTTTCAAATTTTCCTGCAATTTATAAGGGAATAACTATGTTTAGTATTATTTTCAAATTTTTGGACTCCGTTGTTTCGAAGATAAAGGGGGCGTAAATAACGGACAATTTTCTTCTATTTTCTTAAATAACTTGACAACCGTTATTTTAAAATTATTAAAAAAATATACTTGAGATCCTTGCAACAAGCCCTTCTATTTGATATGTCACTCGGTAGTGTTTACAAAAATTTGTTTTCAATTTTCAAATTTGCCTCCAAAAATAAACCCCCATTTTCAAAATTCACTTTTCCACGTTATTCTTATTAATCATTATATTGAATTTTTTTGATGAAAGCCTAATTGATATAAAAATTTGGCTTCTGTGAGTGGAAGAAACAGAAATACAATGTCGAGAGGAAGGGTTGTTTCATGGAGGGCAAATACAAGTTTGGCAAATAAGTATGTTCCGTATAGCCATTCTGTGAGTAAAAGAGAGTAAGCTATGCAACAACAGAGAGAGGATGTCGTATTCCCCTCTCCGGAGAGTGTATTGAGATCAGTTGAGTCTAGAGTGGAGGGTCTTCCATGGAGGGGAAGTATTTTGTTCTCTCTTGAACATATATAATTTAATTTCTAGTGCTCTGTTGCTCCTATATAAGATTTTACACACAGAAGATGAATATTTGTCAAACCTTTATAAACTTTAAATATTTTTATTTTTGCATTTTGATCTAACTAAACATGCTTAGTCCATTTCAATCAACATTATTGTCATTAAATTTTTATTCAGGGTTAAAAATTCATGAACCACCTTGTATTTTATCATAAAAGTACCGTTTTTGGAAATTTTTTTGCGCGAGAATTTCCGAAAGGCAGGATTTCAAAGAAAATTTTCAGTCGTTTAAATTACGTTATTCGAAATACAGGATAAACAAGTCCGTTAACTTTTTGACCTGTGTTGATAACCCGATACTAAAGGGAATTTATAAATTTAGACGGTTAAAACAGTATATCTTTGAGAAATGGAACGTTACTGTCGTTAAATCTTTCGACATTATTCAGTATACGAGGAAAGTAGATAAGATTTCAGATAAAAAGCGACAAAACGATTTTTTTGAAGATGTAAAAATAGTAAAGTCATAGAAAAAATATAGTATTCTACTCGCATGTACTAGCAATAGTCTAATTATCTTTTGCCTTCTGCGTCTTCTTCTACCGTCTCCTCTTTTTAGGTCATATTATGTTCCGTCTCGTTTGTCCTGCCAATTGAAGACTCTGTATCTTTATCCATCCTATTATATCTTCTCTTTCGAGCACCTCTTCAATTTCTTTATTTCCATCTTGTGCGATATTTGATCTTAAAACTGTTCTTACTATTTTTCTCCTCCTCCTTCTTTTTAAATCCTCTTCATTTCTTCTTTTTCTTGTATCAGCTTTCAAACCGTTCAAAATAATAACTTCAGTTTTTTTCCAATTTCAATCTCAAGAAAAAAATACAACTCTTGGTTTCTTACGATAATCTTCAACTGACCACTCTGTATCTTTTAAAATATTTTCTGCACTGTTGAAATCTCGAATCGTCAGTTAGACCTTGACAACTGAGTGTTAACAAAGAGAGAAAAACTAATTGCAAATATTAATTATTCAAATTTACCGGAACTTATATGCCAGAAGTAATTTTTTATGTAATTGGTTGGTAAACATGATAAAAATGTGTCCAAAAGAATTATTGATCAACGAAAGGAAAGTAAAGGAAAGAGAAGCTGAGAAAAAACGTAATTAAAAAAGATGAAATATAGTATAGGAATAAAGGACCAATAATTATTTTTTCGCCTACCTAAATTCATAACGCCTTCTCCTTTCCAACATTTAATTTTTTTTTTTAATTTCCAGTCAATATGGTTAATTTCTCCCCAACGATCGCATTCCTATTGTGCCTTTTATGCTTGTCGACGCACTGTCAAAATGACGATTTAGACGCTTTGATAAATTCAGTTTTTTCGACTCCCAAGAATCAACAAACTACAGCTTCACCAGCGACTCCAACATCAGCAACGTCAGCTCCCGGTGTTAACCTACAACCAGTAGAAACTCATAGTGGAGACACTGAAGGAACAGGCGACTGCGTTTGTGTCCAATACTACCTTTGTACCAAGGGTACTGTCAATACCAATGGAGAAGATGTTATAGATATTAGGTTTGTTATTATCAATTCCCTACTTTTAACTATTCCTTTAACTTTATTTTTTCCAGGATAAATGAAGGTCCTTGCGGGAACCAATACATCGACGTTTGCTGTAGCAAAGAAAACACAGTACCAGAACCCATTACACCAGCACCAATAATCAAACCCAAAGGTTGCGGATACTTGAATAGCCAAGGAGCAGGTTTTCGAATAACAGGAGCTACAGATGGCGAAGCTCAATTCGGAGAGTTTCCTTACATGGTGGCTATTCTAAGAGAGGAATCCGTCGAAGGAAACCCTTTGAAATTGAACGTTTACCAATGTGGAGGAGCTTTAATTCACCCTAAAGCTGTTATAACTGCTGCGCATTGTGTAGCCGGGAAAAATAAAAGCTTTAAAGTAAGAGCTGGAGAATGGGATACTCAACACGAGAAAGAATTATTCCCTTATCAAGATAGAGAAGTGGAATCGATACAGATACATGAACAATTTTACGCTGGCGCTCTCTTTAATGATATAGCTATATTGTTTTTGAAATCGCCCGTAGATCCAGCCGAGCATATTTCAACGATATGTCTTCCACCGCAAGACCTCGTTGTTCAAACTGGTAGAGGTTACGCCACTGGTTGGGGAAAAGATCAGTTTGGAAAGAAAGGAAAATACCAAGTTATTCTTAAAAAAATCGATGTACCAGTTGTAGCGAACAGCGTTTGCCAAGACAAACTCAGAACGACCCGTTTAGGAAAGTACTTCCAGCTTCACAACAGTTTTATGTGCGCTGGAGGAGAACCCGGTAAAGATACGTGCAAAGGAGATGGCGGCAGTCCTTTAGTGTTTCCTACTGAAAACGGAAGTGAACGGTATTTTCAAGCTGGTATAGTTGCTTGGGGAATAGGATGCGGTGAAAACGGCACTCCTGGAGTTTATGTTAATGTGGCTAAATTTAGGAATTGGATAGACGAACAAATGATTAAACGTAATCTTGATACATCCACTTATAAATATTAAAACAATTATTAGATACAAGTAAACTTATACGCTTTATATCAATAAAATGTGGTATACATTTATTCGTGTTTTTTTTTACAAAATATAAAATACCGTCTGGTGTAGGTCTGGTGAGACAAGCCTTTTAGCCTTGAATAGACAACGTGTTATATCGGAGCTAGTACTAACGCCTCGGCAGATAACAATATTATCCTGAGGTGGGTTAAAGGGCACGACAGGAGTAAACGTAATCGCATTGCCGATTCTTTAGCCAGGGAAGCAGCTGGACAAAAAATTTCAGGACCCAGTGACATCTAGGGCCTAACTACTTCGACAATTGCGGAACTAGCCAAACGTTACACCCATGCTCAATCCCTTGAGAGATGGGATGGAATCAAAGGATGTAGTCTTGCTAGGATCACCCTGGGCGACCCTGGGAAGCTGGCGCCGAAGAAATATTTGGCGATGACCAGGAAAAACCTACGTTTAACAGTAAGATTTCTGACTGGCCACTGTCAACTAAGGAAACACCTCCATACTATGGGGCTAGTGAACGCACACCTCTATGCAGGATGTGTGAACAGGAAGATGAAACTGTCACGCATGTCTTATGCGAGTGTCCGGAGGTATCGTCAATAACAGAGTATGTGTTCGGTGAGTCCTGGCCTACACCTACCGATATAAAGGAGACATCTCCTAGTGACCTGTCCACCTTCCTGGGAAGGACGTACAGGGAGGATGTACAATGGGTCACATGTGGCTTTAGTGCTGTGAGTCTACTCTCACCCTCCCTACTCTACAGATACAGATACAGGACGTCCTTAATACTTTTATTGGGAAAATTGTGACATTTTGACACACTAAAAATGATTTTTTGACCTTGAAATATTCAAAATTGGAGTCAAAATAATAAACCTTTCATGCCACTTTCTACATAAGCACAAAAGACTGGACGGTTTCCACAGAAAACCTTGAGTTGGTCTGTGTATACAACAGTCACGACATACTCATCAGATTTTTTTAATTTGTAGTATTCACGGTCGACAGCTGATGATCTTGTCTCACCTGTGAGAAATTGTGTTTTTCCCTTTCAAATTATGTTTCATTCAAATCACATTAAAACGTTTATTTTTCTTGTGTGTTGTGTTTTAAAGGTGGAAGTGAATGCAGAAAATAATAAAAACGGTAAGTCACATGGAATTATTATTTCTAGGTATTGGAAT
>CAJUYG010000420.1:45308-55780 GCA_910591675.1 Galerucella calmariensis
ACGTAGTTGACCTTCTAATCTGTTTAGCCTTAATGTATAATGATTATTTATTGATTTAATTAAAATAAGTAAAATCTGTATCGAATTATATGACGCGTCTTGTAATGTCACGCAAACCTGAACTCATTAAATGAGAGATGCAAATAAGGTTGGTGAAGTAAACCTGGTATTTCCAGATATCACAAAATAAGTTTTTAATTCGATAGGCCGGGTGTTTGACGAAGCTATTAAATTTAAAATACGTCAGTCGTAAAATTTAATTCAAAATTTTTTTTTATCGTCGGCAAACGTATTGTAATTAAAATACGATTTATTGAATTGGTAATATGGAAAATGTGAAATTATTTAAAAAAAATTGAAAAAATAATAATAGATATATTTTATATTTTCTGCGTCACTTTGTAGTAGCTTCCATTTTTCCACTACTAGCTGTAAAGTTGACAATTATTGCTTCTGCTTGCCAACTGAAAAGTTGAATTTCTCTATTAGAGGTTAATAATTTTTTTATTTATCAACCTAGGGTAACTATTTTTTTGAATCAATAAATAAATACACATATTATTAATATAAGAATTTCTTTTACTTCATTTAACAAAAATATACAGTAGTATTAATTATAAAAATCTTATCATTAAGTTGATTGGCACAAATTACATATTAAGAAGTATTCTATTAACTGTAATTAATAATACAATGTATGCTGACAATCTATATTTTGCGCTGAGAGACTAGCTCGCCGGCCGAGTCGAGGCACATAACGTAACAACGTAACGTAATGGTCAGATCATTTGTGTCGCGACCCCTCTCGCTCGGTCAGATTTTTCCTCCGTCCAACCTAACGTAAAGAACCAAAGTTCTAATAACAGATTTGGAAAGGTCGTTAAAAAAGAAGTTCAAATGCACTTTTAATTTTCTTAAATTATCTTTTATGTTTCCTGCTCCTGCTAGAGATGTCCAGCACTCATCCTGTTGGGAAGATATAACTTTAATCGGCGTAAAGTGGAGTAAGATCGCTCAGCAGTGCTAGTAGTCACTAGAAAGGTGCACAGCAATAATTGACAAAGAGTTCAAATATTTGGCAGCACTGTTGCTCTTTTGTAGACATATGCTGGAGATACTGGTATATTTTCTCTCATCGGTTGCCAAATTTTTAGCTCTCCCTTCAAAGCTAACCAACAAGGAAGCGCCTATCAAAACATCCTCTACATCTTTGTAGCTGAAGTTATGGGACATAAACTTTTGCAACTGTTCAATTCCTTGCATGGGAAAGCTAGGAAACTCAACATATATTCTAGAAAGGAATATAATACTAAAAGTCGCTAATATTGTCCTGTCCTGTCTGTTGCTCGTCCATAGAAGTAGCACTTTCAGTCCTTGGCATACAAATAACTATTGTGATGGCCTCAGCCTGGAGCCATAGGAGCAACGAAAATGGAGGTGTAGCACTTCTGCTGCTTCCTTGTTCTTGATCAGCCATTTTTTGCAATATTTCAGGAAGACAGGGCAAGACGTTCCTCTGGTCTCACAATTTTTTTTTTATATATTCTGTTTTTCCTTCGGCAGATCAGCTTGCATTTCTTCTCTGAAGAGATGTATTTATTTTGCTGAATCACGAAAAAAAGTTGCTACACTTGATATAACCCCAACAGGATTTCTCAAGCTGGGTACAATGAAGTTTCACTCATTTCTTTCACTGATGTATTTTAGCAACTCTGATACTCCACAGTACACAAAAATACCGTGCCCACCCTTAAATCCGCCCTTGCACAAAAAAATTCTCTGATGTTGAAGAGACAAAAATACCGTCAACATGGGCATCTGGTCCAGCAAGAAACATTTTTTTTTAATTTGCAGGTGATAGTATAACCCCCAAAATGTCAGGTTCCTGAAATTTGTGGGAGGGTCGGAAAATGGCTAGAGATCCCGAAAATCCGATTTCCGCCGATATCTCCCGAACTACGATCCCTAGAGAATTTTTGCTTAAACAAAAAATGAAGAGCAGTTCATTACCTACAAAAGTTGTCCCCCACAATTTTTTTCGTTACACCAATATTTTATGCAAAAATGGTGGTTAAAAAGTTCGCAGTTTTCTGAAACTTAAAAACTGACGTTTCCAGTCCTCGGGTAACCGTTGTAACGTCTTCAGTCAGAGCTTGATCACAAATAAAACACACGGGCGTACTAGAATCCTCTGCGACTTCCATTTTTCTACAGGATTGAACAATATTTATCAAATCATTAGATGTCATTTCACCCACAACAATATTAATGATCTTAATTAAAAAAATGAAACCTCACCGTGTGCTCCAAAAAAAAGAAGCTCAAGAATTTTCAACATTTCCCTGTGTATTTTATCAATAAAAATTAGTGTTTACATGTAAAATTGTCAGTTGTTGACAAACAATGCAGAAGAAAGCATCCACGTGTACACGCACTATAGCAGACGCCGTCGACCACACTATAGATGGGTGGCGTGGCGGCGTGCGAGAATAAAAAGAGGCATCCATTACAACAAATTTAGAGACAAATTTCTTTTTAATGCATCAAATAAAATACTTGATACACATATCAAAGGAAAGTTCAGAATGTGACCTTTCATCGGGTATGATGCTTGACCGGGAATAATTTTACTGTAAAGAGAAAAAACTGCTCGAAAAAACTCAGAAGAATAGCTGTCTTCCCTCAGGAAACTGGAAATTTCCCCGATTTTACTGAAAGCCCAGGGTTCTGGGGCAAAAAAAATTATACCATCGGCAAGAGGATATTCTAGCCTTTCTCCCAATATCAATTATAAGCGGGTTTGACAGTTAATCGTCAAGAAATTCTCGATAAACCAGAGCGCTCGGGAAAACTTCAGAAATCCACAAAAATCGCCTCTTGGAAAACACATTATTCAAAAAAATACGGGCGAATTATTGGTAGCATTGTTTCGGAATAAATAAAGCACCCACCAAAGAACCATTATCCAATAGGATTGGCTGAAATAACTCTGAATAAAAATAATATGAATAAATCCATGGAAGCATTAAAAAATCTAGCAAAGACGAATTTTGGCCTGGTTTTCCAATGACCAAGGAGCACAAATTGAGTGGATAAAAACACGCCTTAGTAGCCACAGATCCCTTCTTTCACCCGCACTTTGATTCATTAAAAAATATTGATTTTCACGAGAGTTATTAAAAAATTAGTAATTTACTTGGGGACGTCAAGCCCTCAGAGCGTGCTCTCTATAAGCCGGCCTGGAGCTCAATTTTGTGCAAATTAAAAAAAAATTGCTCTTGCTGGACCAGTTGCCCATGTTGACACCTTCGTTTACTGGACTAAGATGGTATATAACTGTCTACAATCCCTTGAAATAATAGACAAGGAAAACAGAGTCATTTTGACCTGGGTGCCGGCGCATCGAGGAGTGGAGAGCAATGAGGAGGCCGACACTGACAAAAAAGGGATCAGAGACTTTATTTATCGGACCTGAACCATTTTTTGGCATTGCGGAAAGCACTGCTAGATCAGCCATAGTTACCTGGACGTTACACGTACTGGGCAGACAATCCGGGGCTCTCTCACTCTTTCACTTCTTGTCTGTTGGTGTATTCTTTGCTTAGGTGCGTTCTTTTTAATTAAGATTTCAGCTCATTTCAGTTAATGTGATTTGAGATATAATAATGTGAGTAAGCACCAAAAACAACGAAACTCTCAATTGAAACGCGCGATTTGGTAGCTGTACGAGGGTTGTCATTTATATTTGTCCGCTGCATTGACGTACGTACGACCTGCAGCCTGGCCTAAAAAGTGGGGACGAAGAAATCCACTGCCCGTCAATACTTTTAAATACAGAAGTAGTTTGTTTAAACTGTTCCTCTTCGAAACAAATAATCCGATGAGTGTTTAGTAGACTGCAATCGACCTTGTAAATAAATAAGAAAACATGAAACTGATTATAATATTGTTTTCTATCGAGTTATTGGTTCACGGACAAGTCATTGACGAAGAGACCAGAAAAAGCATACAGGAAATTTTCCCTACAGGAAGGAGTGATATTAATAATAATAGCAATAATGACCAGTTTCTAGTGGGGTACGAAGAAGTTACACAGGCGAACAATAACAGTTATACGGCTTTGGAAAAATGCGGAGAAGGAAGTACGAGGGGTGTTAAAAGGTGTGTGAAGTACCACGAATGTGACGGGAAGACTAATACTATTGTAGAAACGGGGGTCACTGATGGTTTTGGAATCATTGATATCAGGTAAGAGATTTTAATTATTTTAAATTTATTTAAAAAAAATTATGTTGCGAAATCAAAACAATCGATAATAAACATCACACATTTGGAAAATAAACTATTTATTGTACACACGTGTTTGTTTCTTCATAACTGTCAGTCCGTTTTATCTACTTTTCAGTTTTACTTTTAATGTTATCAAGTTTTGTTCACTCTTCAAATAACTGGCATTTTAATTTTTGTCTCTAAAATCTCCCAATATAGAGTGTTCAACTATAAATAGATTCTTGTTTATGCATAACAGATAGAAACAAATTATATCGCGCTATATTTATTCAAATCAAAATCCGCCCTTTCGTTGAATACGTCACTAGTATAAATTGAAGTTAGACACAAATTTTGACATAATTACATAAGATAGTTTAGTCACCAAAAATAAAGGAAAAAAGAAGTACACTCTATTCGAGGTACACAAAAAACGGTTATCCCTAGTAAATTTGGACAATCAATTATATTATTTATAATCTTGTATACCAAAGTAACCACGTCTATATTCCAATCTTACTAAGCCATGCCCACCATACAATAACTACCGACAAGTAAATTCACTTGCGTCGGAACGTTTGAAAATTTTCTCTGTCGCCTTACACATCTGTTATCATAATACAACATTCAATACTAGCTTTAAACTAGCCAGAACTCGCCAGACGATAGGAGGGGTAAGGAAATTTTCGGTAACCCATAAATCGACGAAGTGAATTTACTTGTCGGTAGTTAGTGTTCGGTGGCCATGCCTCTCTAACAAATCTGAGTGCAATGCGCCAATTGGAGGGTAAACTGTATTAGATTTGAAACTTAGCGTTTGGATTGCTTCTATCCCTTCAAAGTGGCATATTCTAGCTTGAACCTTCTAAAAGAAACTTCCTCCTCGCCCCTCAACATAATCTCCACCCAGTTTATTTTCCAACTTCTTCAATACTTTCTCATTCTTCCAACATCTAAACGCATTTACCGCATCATCCTCCACTTTACATCTCTCACACACTCCAGTTTCTCGTTTCCCAATCTTGTGGAGGTAGCCCACTCTCAACCCATACCCTGTGAGCACATGTGTCAAGAAGTAGTTCAGCTCCCCGAATTTCCGGTCCACCCAATTTCTCCTGCTGCCAATCGCTCCTTTTAGCGCGCCATCATACTCATCCCACCTTCTCTCCATTCCCTCATCCATCCATATTTGTACTTCATCTCTGGTCGCACCCCTCCAGCGTTTCTGTCTGGCACTAGCCATTAAGTCCAATGGATAGGACCGTGACAGCACCGCTACTGCCAGTCCACCCACTGTCCTGTACGCCTGCACCACCCTCAGGAGTATCCCTCTCTGCACCCGCAGGAGTGGTCTTACCCTCGCTTTCACCCCTGCTTTCTCACCCCACACTTCCGCGCTCTAAAAGAAGCTTAGCAGTTTTAAAAAGTGCATTTGAACTGCTTCTATTCCTTTAATGTGCCATATTCTAGCTTGAACCTTCTAAAATAAACTTGGCAGTTTTAAAAAGCGCATTTAAACTGCTTCTATACCTTCAATGTGACATATTCTAGCTTGGACCTTCTAAAAGCATAATATAGAGTTTTCAATGTGGATAGTTTATCAAGCTCGCGAGAGCAACGAACTAAAAAACCATACAAGCGATTAGCAGATTAAATTATTGTATCCATATTTTTGTTAAATGAAAGAGAAAGGTAAATAGTCCCTTTGTTTTTTAAGCCATCAAAATTTAAAGTAAATCAAATGTTAGTTAAAAGATTTAACTGGGTGTTGCGATGTTAAGTGGATCATACTGTATGAACAAAAAACGAATTAATTTTTGAAAACCGGTCCTGATTTGTTTCTAGTTTCAGTGAATTAGTTAATATGGTGGTGGTAATGTGACATTTTATCAAAATTTTAAACAAATCAAACTAACCATTAAAAAAGTATTTACCAAAGAACTTTTTAATGGGCATTTGATATTACCCAAAATGTTCACATAAATCAACGTTGGTTTTTGATATTATTAAGTTGCTTACATTATAGTCTGTACAGAAAGTACGAGGAGTAATAAATCATTCATTTGAGTAGATTTCATAGACGTACCAAAATATATTTTAAGAGGGTATACCGTAAGGTACATTTTGTATTGAACGAATGAGTTGCAGCTATGCTAAAGAATATACGATTTAGGTCAGAGGTAACGGGATGTACTAATTTTAATAAAAAAAAGTGATAGAGGTACATAAATTTTAGTAAGTTTGATGAAGAAAGGCAACACAGTTTATTCATAATAGAAAACAAACCAATCTGTAACAATAATTATTTTATATATTTTTGTATATATGTTAAATGCTGGATATACAGTTTCCAAATCTTGGCAAGATGAAAACATTAAAAGCGGAAGGCAGGCATTCGTGGAAGGTTTGTCGTTAGGTTTGCAGCCACCATCTGGAAAAGGAAAAAGACTTATCATTGTCCATGTTGGAAGTTCTGAAGGTTTTGTTGATGGTGGATTATTAACTTTTATTTCAAAACGCACGGGTGACTATCACGAAGATATGAATGGGGATGTCTTCGAGGAATGGTTTGTTCAAATGTTGGATCTGATTCCAAAAGGGGCTGTTATTGTTATGGACAACGCAAGTTACCATTCACGGTTACGAGAAGCATTGCCCACAAGTCGTTGGCGTAAAGCAGAGCTTTTGGAGTGGCTTATTTCGAAAAATATTAAGTTTCCAAAAGATCCACTAAGGAAAGAACTTTACAGAATTGCAAAAATGAACAAGAATAAATACAAAACCTACATTGTAGAAGAAATGGCTTCTTCTCGTGGTATATCAGTTCTTCGACTTCCCCCTTATCATTGTGAACTTAATCACATAGAATTAATATGGGCTCAGGTAAAGGGGGAAGTTGGAAAAAATACTACTTTTAAAATAAACGATGTGAAATTGTTTGAGAGTGCTGTAAGTCATTTTAGTAAGGAACATTGGACAAACTGTATCGAGCATGTTATCAAAGTAGAGGCAAATATGTGGAAAATTGACAATATTTGTGATGATTTAATCGACCCTATTATTATTAATGTCAACAACGATTATTCCTCTTCCGAATCGGATATAGAATAAAATGTAAGTAATAAATGTATTCCAATAATTATTTCTTTTCATTTTTTATTATATTATAATTTAAAACGTATTTTTTTCCCAAAATACACACCACTGAATTGCGTTATTGCTTATCTGCTAATCCTTTAACAATGAAGAAACCCTAAACTTTGCTACAAATGAAACAAATACCGGGTCGATCTACCTGGTTTTTAGATTTACGGAAGAAATGTAATATAAAGTAAGAGATTTATCAAAAATTTCATGGTGCTCCCTGTAAAGGTTTTGCATACTTAATTAGGGTTTATTACTCCTCGTACTTTCTGTACAGACTATAATGCCTTCCGCACACGGGTCGACCCGTTCGACACGCACACGCAACGAGTTTGCAGCTCGAATAAAATCTGTTCTGTTCGAATAGGCGTACTGCGTTAGTGAAATAGTCTTATGTTTGCATTCGCAAATTATCAATAATTTAATAGTTATTGCTCTGAGTGTAACTTTAGACATTATGTCAAGTACTAGTTTAGGATGAGGAAGAAATAACTGAATGGTTTCTACGACGCATACTTCCACATTTCTTCCAAAATAAATGACTCAAGTTTTCTTTTTCTCTTTTTTCTTATTTTTTTGGCTTTGGACGCAGGTTGTCTTATATAAGTTATTCTATGATTTGTGGGCAGTAATAACTCCAAATACTGATTGGATCCATATATTAAGTAGAAGAATATATTACTACTCCCCTCTATAAAAAAATTAACTAACCAAAGACTCACCAGTAGGTTTTGATTAAAACTATTCCAAATAATATTAAAAATGAATTATTTATCAGAATTTTAATTTTACTTTGAATATATTGGTTAAGTCAAAGTCTTGATACATTTTTTTTACCAAAATAAAAGAATCCGCAAATATCCTTTTTTTAATATATTATGAGTCATCAGAGATTTTGAATCATCCCAATTTTCTGACAATTCTCGGAAAATAACAATACAAATTGATAAAAGCCAACAGTAAAATCCAGTTGTGATAATGATCTATTAACCTCAATTTTTCATGGTCGTTTAATATATTTTCTTCAATACTTATTATAATATTAAGATAAATGTATCAACTATTTATAAACATTTTAGTTCGCACCATATGGAAACTTTTTTATTGTTAACATTACGAAAAAAAGTTATTCTTCATAAAAAGTTCTGCATGTTCTAAAATATAAAATACAATCATCAGATATCATTTTTTTTCAGTATTATACGAGGTTTGTCAAGAAATATGAATTTTCCTCAAGAGTGAAGTACCTTTAAATTTGACAATATCCAAAAATGCTATAGTACATTCAATAGCCTTCTTGGTGTGCGTCATCGTTTGTGACGTATATCCGGGCTTTGGGTATGTCGTATATTTTATTTGCTATTTTGACATATATAGCTAACCTCAAATTTGATAAATAAAATCATCAGGATCGTATTTACCCAAATTCGAAAAGGCTATGAAATTAATAATTACCAGCTTCTTTTCTAACTGAAAATACTTGAGAACTTTCAAAATATTTTGTATAACTTAAATAAATATAATAAGATTAAGTCTGGATTTATGCAGCAACATTTAACAACTATCAATTAGCATTTAATAATTAACATTTATCAATTATAAGTTGAACTACTCATTTCACTATGACTCCATTTATGCAGACAATTAAAATTATCATTTATCATTTAACAATTACGAAGTTGGCCAACTTTTAACTTTCTTAAATTAAATGTACCGAATTTTCATCTAGTGCGCAACTAGTACGCAGATCCTTACTTTTTTCATAGAAAAGCGGTTGACCAGGGGTTATGTTGGGTTTTAATTTATTTTCAAGTTGTACTAATAAAAGAAAAAGAGTCTTCAATTCTACTATACATCTTCAAAATTGTTCCAATGCACAAATAGACATAAAAATGTGGGGTTATTGTAACTAGAATCTCGGGCTTTTGCGCATGCTTACTATTTTCTCCTAATTTATAATTGTGTCTGCATAAACGATGGCAGTTTTACTAATTGTTAAATGATAGATGTTAATTGTTAAATGTTGCTGCATAAATCCACACTAATTTGCATCTTATTTGAACTGTGTAATTTCTCCCGATTGATAGGTCACGATTGCGCGTGTTCAACTAATCAAATTTTTTTAAGTCAAAGATTAGGGTTAACGTTTGTAATACATTCAGTTCATGATTGTGATAGTTTGATTAGGATTGATCACAGACCTACCTTTTTTCCATTTCTTCCAACGTAATGTGTTGGAAGGTCATTAACAATCGATGATGCACACCAAAAAGGTTATTACATATATGAAATCTAAGAACTTTTATAAAGAATAAGTTTCTTTTCCTAAAATTTATAATAAAAAAGTTTCCCGTATGGTTTATAATAATAATAATGACGTAATTAAAATTTGTATTTATTATTTCGCTTTTTAAACGATGATATTAAACCAAAACGGCACGTCATACCATTACGTGTAACCTCTAGTATTACAAAAAAGATAAACTTTAATAAAAAAAAGAATACAAAACTCGTCTTTCCTAAAAGCAGCACCCTGTATATACGTTTTTTTTTTCATTTAGGTTTGGTGCAAACGATTGTACAGACTATTTAGATGTTTGTTGCAAGTTAGCATCTGTGGGAGATGACACCAGCAACAACAACAACAACAACAATAATAATAATAATAACAACAATAATAACGGTGGTGACAATGGTAACAACAATAATTCTAATCAAGTGACTTTTCCGAATGTAGAAACAACAACTTCGGTGATTGCCAAACCCAGTTTTTGTGGAATACGAAATCCCAATGGAATCGATTTTAAAATAACGGGAAATACGAGAAATGAAGCTGAATATGGAGAATTTCCTTGGACGGTGGCTATTTTAAATCATAAAGCTTTAGCACAAAATGAAAATTCTCCGCTAGTTTGCGGTGGATCTTTAATTACTCCTAATGTTGTTTTGACTGGAGCTCACTGCGTCTACAAGTAAGTATTTCTTATTATTTATTTATCATAGTCCCATCGAAAAGCAGGTTGGACTGAGAAATCTGATAAATCCCTCATGTTTTTTTT
>CAJUYG010000420.1:61721-117420 GCA_910591675.1 Galerucella calmariensis
GTGTATGACATTTGAACACAAAGACTTGTTGATTTATTTTAATTTACTGTTCTGCAGAGTGTTAAAGAGGAGGTCTTTTTTGCTAATAATTGGCCATATCTTTGTAAATCACCCTTATAATATATTAGAGTGCTATATTTTTGTAATGCTCTCGGTGAGATCTTTTCGATTCTTAAACAAAATATAGTACGTTCCATTTAAAAAAATGTAAGTTTGTGTTGCTACGTGGTTTTGGAACACCCTGTAGAATCGAAAGTATTTTCAAAATGTGCGCTAACTGTATTAGCTCACACAAAACTATGAAGTTCTATCTCTCACCACAACAATGTAATCCTCCGATGTCAGAAGATTGCCCCACCCTGTATAATATAAATTATTTACGAAGAGAGTTAGAAATAAGATAGTTACAAAATGAAGCACATAAAGACAACCTCAAAACAATTACCAGTTGACTCATGACATTAATAGCATGCGCACGCATCACACAAGTCGCGATAACGTCATAGGTTGAGTTTGCGCGGATAGATGACAGTACAAGCACGCTATGTGCTGGTTTCCAGCTCTAAATTTGCAACGACACTTCTAATCGTTAAAACATATGATGTGTTGCCAAGCAACCGGACGTTTTCGGTGATGACGTCTTGTACTGTTCTCTATTTGCGTTACTTCTACGGCACTGGATTCTGTCTCTATCAAGTTTCATACAATACCATATTTCTTATATATTTCACCTTCAAGTATCAATTTTATATCAAGGTTTATCATGCTCTTACAAATATTCGGCTGACCTTTTTATAAAATTTGATAGATTGATAAAAATGGCAGTTAACAACCAGTTTATTTTAGGGTGATGGCGGTAGTCCTTTAATATGTCCCGATCCTTCGAATCCTCAAAGATACGTACAAGCTGGAATAGTAGCGTGGGGAATAGGATGTGGTACTCTTAACATTCCTGGAGTGTATGCAGACGTTGCTAAATTCAGACCTTGGATCGATCAAGAATTACGAAGATTAGGCATCGACGATACTCCTTATACAGTGTAATCCATCCAGTGTGAATATTTTAAGTAAAATAAATTGATTATTAGTTAATGCTGTTTTATTTTAATAAAAACAATTCGTAGCTCAAATTAATATAACAAATGTTTAAATAAGTGGTTCAATTCATAGATAACAATAAATGCATACCTACCTACCTTTAGGAAATTGTTGTTTTTACGAAGAAAATGGTATAAAACTGTACGGAAAACGTTAAAAATACATAATTTATTCAACATAAATGTCTGTCACTAACAAGTATCTATAAATAAACAAATGACACTCGACGATGCCATGTGAATGTTAATTTCACTATAGACACAGATTATAATCTGTGCTATAGAGCTTGTTCCAATATTAACAAGTGTGGCTGGTTGCATAATGAGTAGTGTATTTTATTTCATCTCATCAAGAGGCAATTTCCCAGAATAAGTTTTTAAATCATCAATTTAATAAATTTAGAGGTCACGATTTTTGTTTGGCATTGAACAATATCGGTTATTAGCTGTAATACAATGAAATTTGGAATAATCTATTAATCATTACATATAGTGTGTGTATTTAAAAGATGGTATAATAAAATATATATTTTTAATAACAGAAAACTCGTGGTAACGTAACGTTTTTGACACATGGTACTTAATATAACTATTCTGGAACCTTGCAGCCTTTACATACATATTCAAATTATACTGAATACGTACAATCAGACAAGCGAGAGAAAAGCCGCGAAATGCGCAAACTAAGGGTACGCACACAAAGAAAGCGGGTTGCCGGCAACAAGCGCCAATAATTAAGTCCACTGTTTAGCAAAGATGCTAGGCTGTTGATTGAACGGCTAATTAAGCTAGTTGGCTGCGATAACCATCAAATTTTGTTTTAAAACAGTTTCGATCGCAATTCTAGTATAGATATACATAACTTAAAATGCATTAAAACGTTCTTTCGATAAAGAAATCAAAATGTAGGGTGAAACATAGCACGACGTGATAAATGATCTGAGAGTGTGTGCTTGGCTTTATCATCTTTTATCCATAGTGATTGCGAGCCTAGAAGAACTGGTAAAATTTACAAATACACTTTTCTGGTGAATATTTCTTCAAAGATAGGTAACTGATCCAACTTAAGGATATAAAAAATACGATAGATATTTGAATTTTATTGTAAATTAAATGTTAGCGACAAATTTCAGTTATATACAATACAATACAATTCTTCACTAAAAAAGTACTTGTTGAAGCAGCGTGAACAAATCTTCATCTATAACTGAAACAATAGTACAAAAATTAGTAACAATTAGATAATAAAAGAACAAGAATGGGAAAATTATAAACATTATATTCCGTTCCCAGAGAAAAGTTATTGTTTAAAATGTAACTGATTAGTGAAAAGTGAAAAATAATGGCAAAACGCTCGTTGCCCATAACAAACGATACTAGAAACACAATTGTATTGACAGTGACGGATATAAAAGTTTGAAACATATTTGAATTGACATATTTAAACAGACAGATTTTAAAAGTTTTTATGAATTTTACTTTACTTTGTTTTTAATAGTTACAATTAAGTGATTGCAGAAAAAATGTTGAATGTATTACGAGCAAAAACGTTTAGCTCTTGATACATAAATAACTATTCTCTTCAAGAATGCAAAAAATGGTTAAAAAAACAACAAAAAGCTAGTTGAAATAACAATAATTACTCGTCATTTATATTTGATTTTATTCGAATTAGATCCATACCGAAAACGGACGAGTTAAGCTGTAAGCTTTTTCGGTGCGTGCCTAATTGTGTCATGCGCATTTAATCATGGGAAAAATAATTTAGGTACGCTAACCCTATTTTATTCTATTATCTTTGTAAACAAACATACATTATTTTCTAATATAATAATTATATTAATTAGTTGTATTTGTTGAGTTTTATTTACAAGAAGAATCACAGGTTGAACTTTTTAATTACCTCGTTACCTTAAAATAACAATAAAAATGCGCATGTGCGATAACATTCAGGCAGACTGAATTGACAGGATTGAGGATGGGTATCCGTTTTGAAGCACGCGTGCTGAAGTGCCACTTCGCTAGCAGATTGATTGAGGATGTAGCTTTAGACACGATAAAGTTAGTCAAAATCTATTGCTCATAACACGTACATATTTTTCCCAGTTAGACGTATGTCAAAGGCAACTATGGTAGCGTGAGGAAACAGTATATTACATAACGAGTGCGAAAAGTGGCATATGCCGAGTGCGACAATCACTCGAGTGTGAAAAATCATTTTCGCAAGGGTAATGTACAGTATTTTTTATACGACCACGTGGTAATTTCACAATTTTTTAAAGCCTGCTTTTCATATACAATAAATATCAAGATGATTACAATTTCCGTTCATTTTAAATGATTGATTGTATTAGTTTGTACAGCTTCAGACTTCTGACGAAGAGTACGCTGGTTCGATCCTGGACCGCGTCCTAAGCTTTTTTCAATTACAAAAATGGAAAAACTTGAACTTTTCAAAATTCAAAAATCACTATTTTAAATGATACTAAAAGTTTCTAGTTGACAAACTCCACTTTATGAGTAGATTCCAAAAAATAAATGTAGAAAGATAGGTAAATCTAATTAGAAATTATACATTTGACAGATAATCTTAATGCGTGTGGAAAGTATTTCGCATAATTGTTGATGTAAGCCACTGTCAGTGGTGGCGAGCGATCGCGCAGGTATAGACTCTCCCACCCAACTAAATTACTATTGAATTACGATAAGCCCCTTGCCGGTCAGTGTCGTACAAAAATTATTCAGACATTGCCGAACACCAACAGAATTGGAAGACAACTAATGATACGCTTCTGTACACAGAGGCAGAGCATTTAAATGTTTTACAAGAGCTGTAGTGGGAGGTAACATTGAAAATGAGTTAGTGCGCATGGGGACGGGCTCGCCATCACGTTTGGCACTTGCAGTACGTTACTTGCCTATGCGGTCGTAGAAAAAGTAGATATCACTTTCCGCACAAAGTAACTACACAAACTTTTTTCTACTGAAAAAGCCTCAAGATGAAGATACAGTGTGAACCGCTTCTTATTTCAGTTAAATGAAAATAAATTCAAATTTAATCAATTTCAATGATAGAGCATGTTTATGAGGTGCACAATTTTGTAGTCCTTAAAAATTTTATCGACGATAAAAATAGCTATAAAACAGATCGAAGCACTCAAAGTTGGAACGGAACTTTGCCAAATATAATAAAAATACAACACGAATTTTTTTCAATGCTGTTTTTATTTATAACGACAATCACTGACTTTGTAAATAAATAACTAAATAGTTTGCTAGACGAGGTGGTGCCGCGTATATATGAATTTAAAAAAGATTCAGCCTGTGGTGACTTTAAGCATTTTCTAGATCGATACTCCGTATATGTAGATGCATTTACCTCTAATGCTTATTGCTTTGGTGATTCCCACGCAGGCGATGAACTTTAGGCATTTTCAGAGCGATCTTCCATATATGTAGGTAGATGTATGTTCTTCTAATGCTCATTTCTCTCGTGAATTCCATGCAAGCGAATCGTTGCACTTTTGCCCCTATGTTTTTGCTCTTTGTTGCGTTGTTTTGTTTCACGCAACCAACTCAGAATAGGCAAGAATAGGGGTTCGCCGCCTTTTGACTTTCACCTTCAATCCGCATCGGCATTAACTTTTGCAATTGAATTTGGACAAACTTACATGATATTATGTTGTCTGATAATTAAGTGAGAAAAAATCTAAAATTCAGAGGATTTTCCAGCGATCTGTCATAACTTGACACTATTAACGCCCTGGAACGTAGAGCAGCAATGCTTTCTTACTTCAACATCAAAAACATAAAAGATCGAAAATGGACTAATAGTAATGTGTGGTTGTGCTTAAACAGACCAGGCATTTGTACTGAATCTTCGTGTCCTCTATATAGGCAACTAATTTGACTGGACGGTTTTTCAGTATTTGTAATAGTTGTATTATTATTATTCTCCAACGTAGTTCCGTCCGAGTTCTTGTAAGTTCTCACAGAAACAGAGTATGTGAGAAGGTGTTTCATCACAAAGTTCATATTTTTTGCACATAGCTTCACTAACTCACATAAGCAGAGTATTTGAGTGGGTGTTTCATCACAGAGTTCATATTTTCTGCACATAGCCTCACTAACTCACTTAAGCAGTGTATTTGATTAGGTATTTCATCACAGAGTTCATATTTTCTGCACATAGCTTGGTTGGTTGGTAACTGTCCTCAGATATCTCATACCCAGTTTCAACAGCCTGGTTTAGAGTTCCTTGCTCAGTAAACTCTTTGTATGGAAGTGTCAGCCTTCATTTAAACATCTCCTTATGTAATCCTTTGTTATTACACAAAACGATTCCTGACCTATGAAGTCACATTTAATTTTATCATTATTAAGGACTATTATTTTTCATTTATTTAATGCCAATATAAATAATAATTCTAACCAGTTACTAGTGTAGAGAAGTTTTGGTAATCTGGTCAAATAAAATGTTAGAAAGTCATATAATACCGAATAATGGTCGTAGAAAAAATGTAGTGTGTAATTATTTGGCACTTTCGATAAATTTCCAGCAATTTTTTATCGCGAGCGGAAAAGTTGCTCGTAATAACCTACATCTAATTAATTTAAAAAAAAATTAATTATAACCCTCCAACAAAAACAATATGTAGCGACTTTGTTCCTCCTTTACATATCGTTTATTTTTAAAATACCTGTACATACGAAACCCCCTTCCTTTTCCATCACTTTTAACAAAATATTACAGAACAAATTAATGCATAGATTAACGTAAATATTTACCAACCTTAATAGTCGAATATCTCCAGTTGGCAGCACTACAAATACAACTTCCAGCACAGTTTCACTTTCAAAAAGTGCACCGAACACTTTTAACCTTCTTGTTACCCCATCAATTTCTTTGTGATACGAATGATACGATACACGGAAAACGTAGCACAGCTTTGTTCACATTTTCTAGTTTTGTCAATACTTAACTGTACGTTACAGCTAGTCAGTTTGTTATTGAAAGCCGTCGCTAACCAATAATTCGGATTGTTTACTTTGTTGTGGGATTCCGATCGTATAAAGATGAAATTCAAAAGAACCGAAACTAAGGTTACACCTCCTCGCCCAAAACTTAAAGCGCCAGCCTGGACGAACAAACGGCGAAGCATTACGAGCGTTTACGACTGTAGTTCTGTATCGTGACGTCATATAATTAGAGTAAATACAAAGTAGATGGCCGTGTCAGCGTGGTGTTTGTGAATTGCTCTGTGATTAATTCTTATAAAAATATGGGTAATAGTGATATACAGGTACGAAATTAATACATTATACGTTTAAGTACATCAGGAATATTTTAAGACAACTTTCAGATTTTTCGGTGAACGGGAATGGGAGATATTGGCTGTTTATTATTGTGACTTTCTATAAATATTAATTAATTTCGAAGCTATTATTAAATTATACCAGTTTACTTGATCGGGTTCAAAAGTGATTATTGATTATGGATTTTTATACTATTTAGATTGATTATAAAGTTAATTTTTAACTAAAATTTATTTTAAATAATTGTTTTTTGTATTATTTAATGACAAAAATGGAATAATTACCATTTTTATTAAGAATTTATCACAATTCTTATCTGCATATTTATCTATGTATCGTTATCGTGTACTCATTGCTTTAATTTATTAATAGTTTATTCGTTATTAGTTAATTTCAAGGTGTTTTGAATATTTTTTTTGTTTATATAATTGTTTTTGTTTCTTAAATCGTATTGTTTTGTCGGTGACAAATTCCAGTTGTACATATTAAGTGAACACGTTTGTGGTAATCGTTAAAATTCAACACAACTTATTCGGTCCACGAAGAAAATGAACAATCTCGTTTTTTTGTCGTTATTAGTAGGTGGTAGGATAATTAAACAAAAACCTTCGTAAAATTATTATTTATAAAGAGCAATATTTTGTTGTTTAATTATTCTTTTGTTATTTAATTAAACCTTAGTTTAATTGATTTGTTTTTCAAGGTGCTTTTATCTATTTATAGGTTTAATAGTTTTCGGTTTTATATAAAATATTTGCTTTCGTTTAAAATAGGAAGTAGAAACGTTAAATAGTGATAACAGTAAGCAATACTTGTTTGGTTAACCATATCACAGTGCTGTACGCTAAAAGGGTTCACCCAAAAAAAAAATCTCAAATCTTAAATAAATATTTTAAATTGTTTGTTTAATAAATACAAAGTTTCTTGGAATATTGTGAAATAAAAAGATACTACAATAAGGTAGAACAAAGCCTTCAGAAATAAAAAAAACAGTTCTAAGTAGATAGGTAGTTGATTATTTTTGATATAAAAATAGGTATTTCGCTTAAACGATATTGGCATTTCTTCATATTATTATACTTGGATGATTGACTCGTACAGAGGCGTGAAAGGGGGGAAATTACAGTGGCGGCTCGTGTTCTATAAAAATATTGGGTGTAAAACTAGGATTGTAGCTGAAAAAACATGGAATTTATATGGGATATCAACTGTTATTGGCCACGAAAAAATTTGGACTAGTCTTAAGCTGGAGGGAGCTCTGGTTCTACATAGTCACCATAATCAAATTTAACAAAAATTATGAAGTTTTTCAAGAAAACTTGATTGTTATACGATGTTATTGCCTATTATCGCTTTCTATCTAAGGCTGGGTGAATCCGAGTAGTTCTAAACTTTACCGAAGAGAGTATGATGGTTTTGCAAACGTCCGTAATGAAATGCTATAAAGGCAAATCGTTCGTACACAGGACAGAGGATCTGTGCCACCAGCGAGGGGTGGCCTGCAAATAGGCGTAATTAAAATTTACATCGCCAAGGATCTGGATATTAGTGCACGTTTGTATTTGAAAATATTAGAACAAAGGAATGAACAAAAATGGGTTCCTGAAAATTTTAGGCTTCCTCTGAGGAGTAGGTAGTCACTGCTCATTTTATGGGTTATTGGCAATTATTGAAAGAAATTTAACTTGTTAAACTTCAAAATTGTGTTTATGTCGATCTCAATAATGTGAAAAGTTCGATTTTACCAAAAATATAATTGAAATTTTTTGAGAATTTAATTTCAGAAAACGTTTAAAAGGACAAAACAAAGGAATGAAATATTTTCCATCTACTGTGTTTCTCCAAAGACAAAAGAATTGGACGATTTACAAAAAGTTTAATATAAAAAACAAGTATTTAGGATACTCCTGACAATTTTCAAAAGTTAACGGAATGGCAAAGGGATGTTGGAACAAGTAACATTTCTATAAATAGCAGACTAGTTTTCTTCACCAGGAAACAATGTATTGTAAATCTTTTGCTATAAAATACCATGATTTTAATCTTCTTACCTCAGGTAAGAATACAAATGACGAAATTTTTACCTATTTTTAAAAGTTGTCCCACGGCAAACATAAATAATATCTACCTTAATAAGAACAAAACAATTATATCATAAATATTTACCCTTCAACTGCTTTTGTACATTTGAACCTAAAAGATCAATATAAAAACTATTTTTTTAGTAATTTACTTGATTAAAACATTTGATATAAATATCATTGTTACTATTTCCAAGTTAACTGGTTATAACCTTGAAAATCTTGTCTATTTAAAATTTTACCTGCAGATATTTACATATTACAGACGTCTTACTAGGATACGAAAATAATTTAGTTTCTAGATTTGGTAAAGGTCTACAGATCCAAAGAAAGGCATTTTTTGTTCCTGTGTTCCAAAGGCGTACATAAAAATATAATATACAATTAAAAATATTTGCGGATAAGCAATTTTGTTTCGGTATTTAGTCTGTTCACCTCGAATTTTAATAAAAATGTGTCAATTTTTCGTTGGAAGTATTAATATTTTGAAACGAATACATAAAAATTCAAAGAATTCGAAAAGGTAATAACTATACGGTACGTTCCAACTGCCGATATCAAGAATCGTTCGTGCAGGTGCTGTATTTCCTGGGACGGTCCAAAAACTGTACCTTCTGGAAAGGGTGCTAGTTCAAAAACCTTTCCTAATTCGAGTTTGCACACTCGATACAAACCTTGTAGTAATATTTGATGTAACGTATGGTGCGAATGCGGCTGCGTACGTCAAATGTCATTTCGAAGGTCAAGAAAGTCTTTTAATTTGTGAAAAAAGCATTTTTCTCAGTGACGCAAAAAAACCAACTATTTTATTTTGAGTCTCGTGTGAAAAAATGTCATTTTTGATGTTTAATGTTTATTGCTGGTATAGTGGACGTAATATTTTTAATGCAGCTATCTAATCGTATATCCCCTTTAAGTAATATTGCGGACTATGAGGGTATCGTATCGAATTACAGTCGAATATAAATCCGACAACTTTAAGTTCGCACAATATCTATTACGTCAAGTATACTTAAATTTTTCCTTTTTTTGTTTCAGTTCGTCGGTGGACCGTGCGGCCAACATGGACCTTACACGTTCTACAAAGCGTTCAAATATAATAAAGACGGAATTTGTCGAATAGTGACATTGAGTGAATTTTTCTTTGTAAAAATGTGGAGAGACAGTGACTTGTTGTGTATCGGCGAACTGCAATTATTATGGATCGATAAACATAGTGAACAAGTGTTGGCAAGTTTGAGATTATATTTCTTACCGGAAAATACGCCGGAAGGTCGTTTGGATCATGGAGAGGTAAGTTTCTGTTTTTATTTTTATTTCGAGACAATCTGTATATTCAGCTGTTTCACAATTCAATAAAAATCGCTTTGAAATTAACAATACCAGAATATTCTACCACTGTTTGGCACATAGAAATACCTCGAGAAGCAATTTTTATTACGAAGAGAGGGAGATATAAATACATAGAGAGAGAGGTAAACAATCGAAGACGAGGATAATCTTCGACAAAACCGGCTCAAGTGTAGAATTCGCTTCTTACCGGAACTAGTTTCGAACAATCGGACAGTTAAATAATTGATAGTTATCGTCTTTGTGCGTTTTGTGGAGTAGTTAATTGGTCGGCTGTAATTTATGATAACGCGTCGGACTCGGATGGTACCATGTTGCACTATTTGAATACAACCACAAACGAGTTTTGGATATCGCCTTGGTTTAAACGAAAACAACTGACTGACGACAGATGAAAGTATTTAATAAAAAAAAATATTGTGAATAACCATTATTTTTTATTGAAAGTGTTTAATTTTCATTGGAATTCGATTTACATGCTCTAATTATTTTACCAATACGTATAAAATTGATATTTTAAATAGACAATACACTATAAATACTTGAAAATAATTTAAAAATTGTTGAAATTTCCAAAAAAATAAATATAAATAACAAGCCAGCTCGAAACCCGTTAGCATATAAGAGAAAGATAGAAAGTCTGAGCTTCAGGCCGTCTTTCTTTAAAAGCAAGTACTCTGATCGTCTCTTTCTTTCTTACATTCAAACACAGCGGCCTATTGATTCTTGCAACTATTTGTAGTATCTCTATGATTGATTGATTGATTCACTGATTAGGTCGGCACTATCAGTCAGAGACTTTAAGTCCTCAGCACCTTTTTATGCTCCTTGTTGTGTCGCTTATGTGAACAGAACATTAGCGCTTATCAAGCTCAGCAATCTTTTCACTAGGTCCTTCTTGGACCTCCAACAGTAAAATATAACCTGCCTTATACCGTCCTAATTCCAAATACTTATACAGAACGAAGCAGAATGCTAGTGGACACTGAAAGTCGCAGTATTCTGGGAATGACCTTTGACATAAATCCTCCAACAGTGAATTACGACCTGCCTTATACCGTCCTAATTCCAAGAAGAGATGAATGGGTCCTCCGTAAGGATGAACTATCGAGAGCAGATAGCTGTTGGTACACAGGCGGCTCAAAAACACCCTCCGGCTCTGGTGCAGGTGTATACGGTCGCAGACTTAGGACAGAAATTTCAAGCTCTCTAGTTCTAGGATCCTATGCAACCGTATTTCAGGCGGAAATTTACGCCATTGTTTCATGTGTGGAGAGATTGGAACAATCTCATAAATAGAATATAAAAAATTTTCTCGGACTGCCAAGCGGCTTTGAAAGCACTTAGGTCTCTCCGTGTAACGTCGAAATTGGTTTTAGACTGCCAAAAAAGACACTCCTCAATAGGAGATCCCTGGCCACTCTGGCAAGGAAGGAAACGAGAAGGTAGATTCTCTTGCAAGGGAGGGTGCCGCATGTGTTTCTATCGGACCAAAACCTACAATTGACATCGTAGTATGTTTTGCCAAACAAACACTAAATACCTGGACAGCAAGAAGATCTCTGGCATAATTTACCAGGATTGGTTCATTCAAAGGCTTTTATACATCTTTCGAAGAATGTCTCCAAACAAATGTTAGACTATAGCAGGCATGACCTACGTTGTCTAACATGCGTTTTAACAGGACACTGTCATCTGGTTCATCATATGATAAAACTTGGACTGTCGGAAGACCCAACTTGCCGTCTTTGTCTGTAAGATGATGAAACAGAAGAGCGGACCTTGGAATATCATTCATCAAACAAACTAATCGGCTTTGTTAGGAAGCTGAATTTGTTGGTGAAATCTGAATACGTGTGAGCCACAATAGAATCTTGCGAGTCGCAGTGGAGGTCCTTATAGGCCCACTCACCACGCACCTAACCTAATTTTCTTGGAGAAATCTTCACTTGGTTGCTCTAGACCTAGGTGTCTATACCTCCAATTAGACAATGCTTCGGGACCCACTTGAGTGCTACTCTATTATGGTGCCTGAACGTATATCTATGGTTTACGCACCAAAACAGCTTTTCAGCTCATTTCAAACCAAGTTTTTCTCTTTACAATACTTTACCATCTCCCCTCGTATGATTATTTTCTGGGAAACTGGTATATTTCTGTCTATTTTCGACACATCTTTCTAATTTTTGTCGAATTCGTTGTACTAATAATAATTAACATCCCGACTCCTATTTTTTTTTTCGATAGCCAACAAACTGTGCTTAGTTATTTTTGTAAAAATTCCCCACGCATCAATATTAATTAGTTTTTATGCAAAAATTGGTACGTAGATATTTGAATTGAAGTAAACAAATCGATAATATAAATCTTATCGAATTTATTATTTTGATATCATTGAAAGAATGTAATATAATATAATATATATAGCAATATTTTCATGTTATATTTGACAAAGATAACTGTAATCAAAAATAAACAGAGTGATGTAAAACGAGGAAAATATTACTAATTGATACTAAGTATATACTGAATGGAAGGAATATTATTGATAATATAATATTTTTATAGTCTATTTGAAAATGGTTTTGTAAGAATGTTTTGTTATTTAGAAAATAATTTTACATACACAACTTGGCTGGCAATCCGCAAAACTTAATGGTATTTCCAAACCTGACGGAATTAGACAAAATTTTAGTACACAGGCTTTTGAAGAATAAGTATCGACCTAAAGCGATCATTTGACTGATTTTTGAGATACAGTGGCTGGAAAACAATTGACTGAAAATTTCTATAAATAACTGATAAAAATGCAATCTTGACTTGCAAATATTTTAATCCACTAATATGAAAATGATCTTAATCAACTAAGTATGTCCGCAGAAAGGGCGACGACCCAGCACTGTAATGGAACGTCTTTGATGCGATAATTACAGTCAAGCAGTGTCGAACATGGTTAGTACTTGGATAGGTGACCATGCCAGGGAGAACCATCGTACAGCACTAGTGCAAGCGCGCACCGAGTGCAACATGTGACGTCATGTACTTTTGCGGGCTATCCGAGGAACTAACATTTTGACAAATCAAGCTCTATTCAGTGCACTTTAACTAGAGACCTCTGACGGCCTAAATTCCGCCCACAATAACCCTAACCTCGACCTGCCTCTACAAAAGCAATAAATAGAAATTGTTCCTAATCTAAGAATAAAACAATATAAAATAACAAAATTCAACAAAAAAACTAATTACTGATGGAAACCGAAAACCACATTGAATTTTTTGATAAATGTAGAGATGCTGAATATTTTTTTACAACTTGTTCCACATAACCCTCTATTCGTGGTTTATTTTCGACATTTTCTTTGGTCAAAAATTGTATCACTAGCAGATGAAGAGGATTCTAGAAACTCTTCACAAAAAGTAAATAAACATCTGCTGTTATCAGCCATATTTGCACTGGAACTAATGCCATGACTTCCGGAGCCAGTGTAGATAAAGTTGCCCTAAGTGCGCACTTAGAGCAAAGTAGACGTAAGCAGAAAACGCCAACACTAAAAAAGTTCGCACCGAATAGGTAACGGGAAAACGATACACCCGAACATTGCAGCACCAGTGCAACAAGCAGAAAACGCTATTAGACTACTAGGGTGCACTTTAGACTAGTAGGGTGAGTAGCATATCACAGCTCTTAGGCATTATACCAATGAGCACGAGGTCTTTCGGAGGAGACGTAAAACAGAGGTCAGTCCATGGATGTTGGGCTCGTTAAAGAACGCTACCGCTGGTTGGAACACTAGTGGGTTCGCCAAAATTTCCGGTTAGGGGTAGAGTGCTCCCGACGTCGGTGAGCCTCAGTCGCAGAAATAGACGAATAAAAAAATAAAAAAAAATGTCCACAGAAAACTTCGACTGTATCGCCCGCGGCTCCGCGCGAACTTGACGCTCTGCGAAAGATAGAGTTGTTTAGTTAAAACCATTTTTGTTCCTGTTCGTATGGACGTATATAAAAAAAACAGGAAGCAAATTATTTCCCTGGCTTGAGACAGTGGAACAGACGGTCCTGTCCAAAACGGGACGTATAGTTAGTTACGTTAATCATTCCCCATATTTGAGAAGTAGGAAGGGGGCGAATTGATTCTTTTGCTTACATCGTATCGTTAGGAGGGAGGGGCCTCGATTAAGAATTTTTACCAGGTTCCCAAGCGTCTGAGAGTAGGACTGAAATTTAATAAAAATAAATTTTATCGCCAACCGTCAGTAAAACCGTCAATTATCAGATTGATTTCCGGAAGTAAACAAACAGTTTACATATGCGTCTGGTAAAGTATTTTGACTTTGACATTACTCGAAAATCATCATCTGTCAGTGTCACGCTTCTCCCTATTGCGGCTCGATAATAGTTTTCTGGCGTTTTATTTATAACAAATTATTGGTGGAACTCCTTTGACTTCAGGATTTAACTTTTATAATGCTTCAGGGTGTACCTTCAATTTAAATATAACAAATAGTAAGTAGATTTGTTCTGTATGTGCTGTTTACTTTGTCATAAAAAAATGCTATGAAATATACCTCGGTTTCTTATATTCTGAATTCTGAGCAGTTGGCGATAAAATTTTGTATGCACCACGTCAGTAAAGTGTCTTTATCGGACTCGCCTGTTATTCGCTTCGCTCGTCTCATAATTTCATACTCGTCAAGAATAAAGAATCACTTTACTGCCTTGGTACATAAATAACTATTATTGGTGGACGCATCTTCTACGGCATTGTTTTACGATTTTATCAAACTATTTTTAGAAATATCAACATTAATCATTTTTAAATTAATATTCTGAGTTTTTTTGCATTAAAAATAACAATAACAGTCCACAGTTTAACGATACAGCACCATCAAACACTAAATTAATTTTTTCGTGCACTTTATAATAAAATATATTTTTTTAAATTTTTCCTATGTTATTGGCCGCATGTGGTAAACACCGACGAATGAATTTGGCAGATTCCTAAGACCATTTTTATGATACCAACTGATTGTGTCTATTTTCGTTAAGTACGCTGGAGCATACTTTCTAATTTTAGATCGTGTTTGTTTTATATGTTCGGTATTTTAAGTTTGATGGGAAATTTGGAAATGCATTTTAATAAGAAGGTACGTAGGTACGTATATATAAAAATTTATTTAGTTCACGAGTTATTTATATATAGATGAATTAGATCACATCGACTTGGGCTATATATCAATTTAAGACGCTGAAAAAAAAAGTATTATGAACTAAAATTTTTAGAAATGTACCACATTAATAATGCTAAGAACCCAATAAACAAAAAGTCTGACGTTGAATCAGTAAAATCTACACATATTTGATACATTACAAAAATAGATGAATGTTTTGAAAATAGCAAATGGTGCATTCGATTACGAAGTAATTTTTGATCGCCCCTCGTAAACAAATTATTTTTCAAGACCTTCAGTCGAAATACCACAAGATGCAATCGTATTATAATGCAAATGTCGGGTTTTTACAATTAATAATTGGATTTAAAAACTCACTCTGAGGTAAAATAAATATATTTCAATTATCCTACTGAATTCATTAAATTAAGTTTAAAAATTATTTAAAAATAAATTGTTTTCGTGTATTTTTGTGTTTAGTTTATAATTTATAATCTCATTCACAAGTAACTTGATAGTTTTTAACTAATTTCAATTTTATTAATTATTATAAAAAAACATTTTTACCGACGACCCCCCCTGTAATCAGTCAATAACACACAGTCGGTATCAATGTAATGACGTCTATTACGCACTGTAAAAAAAACGCACAGCTGTAAAGTAAATCGCACGGCTTCCCTAGCAACATCTTAGCAACTGTCAATGGACGTCTCCATTTTATTCAATATTTACTATTTGAAAACATTAGATATGGCCACGTTTAACTATGAAAAGCACAAGGGGCTATGTATATGTATTGATTATAATTGAAAAATGGACTTTCGATTATCAACAATATATTAATAATGATTAAACTTAGTTCTTTAATGTGCTTCTTTCATTGGTAATAGAGTAATAGAGATGGAGTTTACCAAGCACCTCTAATTATGTAACTGTTATTTCTTATGCTTCTTATAAAAAATACAAGTACAAGTAGGTCGTAGGTAAAGTATAGTACGTAACTCGTGTTGTAGAGCATTTTACACACTTACGGAATTACGCACTCGCCGCTACGCGGCATCGTGCGTAACTTTTCCATTCGAGCGTAAAATGCTCCTTACCACACACGTTACGTAATATACTATTAATTCCCAACTTTAGAGCCCTATAGCTCGTTAACGAAGGGCGTGAGAAAAATAATGTACTTATATAATATACTATTACTATCATCTTCCAAGTTTTTGGTACGAAATCCTGGGTATACAGGGTGGTCCGTCGTACACACAACTACATTTTTCGAACGTAATTTCATTGAATAATAATCATGTGGTTAAACACTAAAATGTGATTATCTCTAAAACCGTTAAGATTTGGGCATACTAACAAGTATACCTTTTATTTATTGTAATGATGTGGCTTTAATTATTTTTTCCAAAAGTAGAATTAATGCAAAAGGCAAAAAAGTTTTGCGTACATTTATGCCGCATACGTGGCCTATGTGGCTCCCTCTACAAAATATATCGAAATAGGTACAAAATTATGATTTCTCCTATCAAAAAACCCCCAACCTCAAATTTTTTAGCATATACATCAAAAAGCGTTAAAGTTATTGTAAAAAACGAAAATTAATATTTCATGTTCAACACCCTGTATCTCTCTTAATATCAATATTTTATTAAGGCTAGTTGATTTAAATCGCAATATTTTGGAGTGAAGATTATGCTAGTACTGCACTTCTATGTTCAATTACTTAAAGACCACCCTGTATAGTAGTCATTCTAATTTTACATGTTGACGTTTGTAAAAATATGTATCATTTTTAAAATAATCCGTAATTTGTACAAAAGAAAACAATTGCATTTAAATAAATACATTATACATCCCGCCGTTAATGATATGTATGTGGTATAGGACTAAAAAAATCGTTCTTTTATATTGTATGCAACTTCAGTAGCAGCTGCGAAAGACGTGGGAGAAGGAATATTGGATAAGGGAGAGGAAGTGGTAGTCGGTGGAAAGGGGTCAGGGACATCGCCGTAGAGATAGATAGAAATTTATATATATATATAGTATAATATATATTTTAGAGGGGTTGTTATTTCGCTAGGGAAAAGGACAACGAGTTTAATTCCAAGATTTTATTGGAAAATTTTTGTTTTTAGGTGGATAGGATTTAATTTAACTCTTTATTTAAATCAAGGTTAGTTTTAAATGATTTTTTTATTTTCCTTTCCACCGCTTGGAATCTTTTCAAGATATAGAATAAACGAAGCTATTTTTTTGTTCGCGTATTATACAGTGCGAGGCAGAAATTTTTATTGCAAGTTTGAAAAATGTATTTGTTTTTATTGATTTTGAAATTAGCATAGCAAGGGTGAAGAATACGTGTACAATTTTAAATAATTGTGTTCTATTTCAAGATTTCTTGAAATAACTGATTGAAGTTTGAGATACTCTAAACGGGGTATGTTTTGAAAGACAGGGATGAGTTGCGCGCAGCGTAAGAGTAAGAACATCAAAATTAGGAGCCGAATTGCGCGCAACAAGATAGACACAAAATTACCTAACATATTAGGGCATTCCCGATAACAGAACATTTATTGGCTTGTTATTGTCTTGAAATTCTATTACATCAAATATCGGGCGGATGTAATTTCGGCCGGAAAAAGGGCAGGTACTAAAAGCCGGTAGGTAAATTCGGCCGGAGGTTTTAAGTTGCTTCCTTATCTCATAGGTATTTTCGGCCGCAAATCAAATAAAATAACAGAATGCTTTATATTTAAATATTTCTTTATTTCAATAAAATTATTACATCATTTTATTTCTATAACTTAGGTAAACTATAAATTTTAAAAAAACGTTTTGATGTGATACAGATTTAATGAAATTAATTCTAGAAATATTGTCAGATCGAAGCATATTTACCATGTTTTCGATAAATTTTAGTTTGTTTTTTACTTGTTTGTCTTTAATTTTTGCTGGAATATTTAAATTTTTTATTTTTAAATATGCATCGATCTGACAATCTTTTAATTTTTCTATAAAAATAAATATAGAAGGGTGACTTGAATAAAAACTAGAATTAAAGTGCGAATGGAATGATTCGCAGGCATTTGTGGTTCTTTTAATTGATGGGTTTTCATATGCCCATATATTTGGTGGAAAATGAGATTCTGGCGCTATGTAGTTTTCTAATAAATAGTCAATATTTTAATCTCATCGTAAACATCAACCCCTCGGCCGAAATTACCCCTGTCATAAATGGTACCCCTTGATTTATGCAGGTAGGCCAAGGGATTACCGGCCGAAATTACGCCCGCCGCAAATATCCTAATCACGGTATTTTGATTTTTTTCTCATTTTATTAGCACCCCTTTGCATTATCGTCAAAATTACGTATTCCGGGAATGCCGATAATCCCTTGACGGTTACTACCTGAGACACCCCTTATTAAATAAGGTAAAATTTTAACCATTGCGTGCAACTCTCACCTATGCCGGTTTTGAAATGACAGTTTTTTGTTTCTTTACACTCCTTTTGGCCTGTCATTGACCTTACTCCTTTTATGTAACAATTTCAAATTGTAACTTATATAGGATGGGTGCAAATTGAATGCAAATAAAATTTATTTACATAAAAATTGACTGCTAATTTTTAATGACAATATAAATGAATCAATACCAAATTTCGGCTAAATATTTACATTTGGGGATTTGCGAAAAATGCCTCCAAATTTTTTTCTTATAACCATACTTGTTTGAAAAATGGTATCCCATATAAAATTAAGAAGGGGGAACCCATAAAAACCACATCCCCCCCACATCCCGGTTTTGGGGGGGCATCTACTTTCTTCTGCCCTTCTAGCTCGAGTCCTACCACTCTTCTTTCACACCTTTTTTTTTATTTTTTCATATATCAATATATCATTAATTATTGATAAATAACCGGTCATAAAAATTGGGTGCCATTTTTCGCAAAAGCCCCGATTGTAAATATTCACCAAATTTCGTTTCTTTTGTTATCCACTTGAAAAATTAGTGCAAATTTTAGACTTTTTGAATTTTTGTTCGTTACAAAATTTTTGAAAATGCACAATTGGAATACCAATACCAATTGGGTACCAATCTTACGACAAACTTCGGTATATGGGTTATTTTAAGAGATATCAAAAAATGTTACTAACAAAAATAGTAGATGTGCTGAAGGTCCATATTTACAAATTATATCGAACTATACAGAGTGCTGCATAACTCCGTTACAAACCAAACATGATTTTTCAAATGGGAACCCCGATACCTAATTCGGATTGGTTACATTTTTTTTAAGCTTTTGATATGAGGTTTTGCCACGTTATATAGAGTCCTTCAAAAGATATGGACCCGTTTATGTGAAAATCGTAGGTAAATCAACGCTCTGTAGCTTGTTGTACGTTAAAGAAAAAACATGTATTTTGCCACACAGAGTTTTGTAACATGATGCAATATCTCCGAATCCTATTAAATTTCAATTATATTCTTTCTTATATACAGGGTGAACGGAAACTCGAACCTGTCATTTTATTTCTTCTTTCAAATGGAACACCCTGTATTTTATAGCAAAAATAGAATCTTCGATTATGTAACTTTAATTTTTGTCAAGCATTTCCTATACCCAAAGTTTATAAAAATAGAGTTATCTGGTAATATTTATTGTAAACTATTATTACGTGAAAGCAATAAACATTGTATGTATCAAAAAATCCTAATTAATGATAAATTTCAATAAATAATTCATTCTCAACAAAACTAGCTACCAAAAGTATAATTCTAACCGTAATATTAAACTGAAGGTTCAAAGTGTTCACCGTTAACATCAATGCAATGCTGTAAGAGGGGGCCCAACTGATTGGCCAGCTCGGTCACCCGATTTAACAAAAGTATATTTATTTTTTTCGGGTCTTGTGAGGAATAAGTTTTTCAAATCCCCGGCTATTAGAGATGACATGAAAGAGATAATTAGTGCGGCATTTCGATCTGCTAACGTTGATATGCTGAGAAATGTTAGTCAATCATTTGAACTATTCTGCAGCATTGCATTGATGTTAACGGTGAACATTTTGAACCTTTAGTTTAATATTACGGTTGGGATTATACTTTTGGTGGCTAGTTTTGTTTAGAATAAATTGTTCATTAAAATTTTTTATTAATTAGGATTTTTTGTTACATAAAACGTTTAATGCTTTCACATAATAGGTCAGTAGTTATATTTTACAATAAATATTACAAAATAACTGTGTTTTTATAAACTTTGGGTATAGGGAATGCTTGACAAAAATTAAAGTTACATAATCGAAGATTCTATTTTTGCTATAAAATACAGTGTGTTCCATTTGAAATAAGAAAGAAAATGACAGGTTCGAGTTTCAGTTCACCCTGTATACAAGACAGAATATAATTGAAATTTAATAGGATACTGAGATATTCGTGGCAAAACCTCATATCAAAAGCTTCAAAAAAATGTAACCAATCCGAATTCGGTATAATATACAGGGGTACCCATTTGAAAAATCATATGTTTGGTATGTAACGGAGTTATGCAGCACTCTGTATAGTTCGATATAATTTCAAAATATGGACCTTCAACACATCTACTATTTTTGTTAATAACATTTTTTGATATCTCTTAAAATAACCCATATACCGAAGTTTGTCGTAAGGTTGGTACAAAATATCAAAGTTTAATTCAAACTATGGCATATTTTTCAACTAAGTTTGATATTTTAGCAATTTTTTTATGTGTTTGAACATTGAATCAGGCAGTTTTATAAAAAATTTGGAAAAATTACCCATAAATATAATTTATTATTTGAAATATTTACCAATTTATTCCACCAAATATTACCCAGCAAATTGTTTATAATACTTTGTAATCGCCTACGTGATAAACTGCATAACTCATTTTTTATCAATGCTGATTAATAATAATTTTATACACTGAACTGATAATTTTTAAAAATTCCTAAATAGCTATTTCCTATACATATATAAATGTTTTAACTTGCTAACATAAAATTGATTATTTCATAATGTAGAACGTGCAAAAATAAACAGTCGTTTTTTTGTTTACCGAAGGTATACTGGATGTATTATATAAAAGGTACCGTTAGATTTTATCTTCAATAAATATTTATCCCATCACAAACAATTTCGCAATAGACTTTTCCACCAAAAGTTGTGGGATATATTACCTATGGGAGCATATATCCAACAAACTAGACTAGTATTCAAATTCTAGAAAAGTTTTCTACACAAAGGCTCTATATGTGATGATTGGTCTCACTATGGCTGTGTAAATCCAGCCTTTGATCGACCCTACCCTCTTGGTTGTTAAAAATATAGGCTAGCGAAGATGCAGGGAAGCCAAAAATGTTCTGAATCGTTCAGAAAAATGTAAAGTACAAATGCCTTTCTTTATTTTTGCTCGACATTAATATTTTAGGAAATTTGTTACAAAATATTGAGGATAAAATGCTACTTTTATTTACCACGACCTAATTGATCGACCACATCATCATATTATAGCTCTGATAAATAAAATGACAAATTTTAGATTCAGAATTCCCATTGAAGTAAAAAAAATACAATTAGCATTTATCTCAGAAAACCAAATGTATGAGACCAGAATTTACATACGTTAATCATATGTACTGCTTTTGCTTTTTAATTCCATGCATGAAATAAATCCAGTAGCGTTCCTTATTTAATTTACAAAAGGTACAGAATTAAAAAAAAATTATATTTTTTCTACTAGAATATAAATTTAAAATGAATCTCTCATTGCTTTTGTAGAGACATTTGATGAACAATGCTCATTAAAACGATTTCATAACGTATATTAGATTAGATTAGAATTGGAGTGGCTCTTTGCCCTATCCCACTGCGACTTTTGCAGATCTATTGTGGTCCTCCCCATATTTAGAGCTGGATATCTAGCTCGATATCTAGCTTTATTTTTTTATTAGACTTAATAGCCTGGATACCTCCTCCTTTGCGTAGTTATCTGCCCTCGGTTTTTCCTATCCGAGTATGTGAAACCGCACCCTTGTTCTAACCATTCGCACTCACAGATTATATGCTTTGCGGTTTCTTCTTCTTCCTGGCAGAACCTGTATATGCTGTGATCTGCTAGGCCAATTGTGTGCATATGTTTCCTCAGCCGACAATGTCCGGTCAGCATTCCCACCATCATCTTTGACTTTGACATAGTAGATCGTGTGACAGTTTGGCCGAAGGGCTTTTAATGTATAATTTTGCGTGCCTATTGTCAAGTTTGCCATGATAATGACAAAAGTGCAAATAAGACAATATTGGTTTGACTTACTCATTACGTACGAATGTAAGATGGCCGAAAATTACAGGGGATTCAACGTCCCGTGACCAAAAACAAATAACTCATTGGGTAACACAATAACAAGAAAAGATGCAACATTTGCTCTAATTTACACCCCTAAAATTATAATAATTATCTACTACTGCCCAATTCTGATTACTTGTCTTAATCGGCGTGGGACAACCTGTATAAGGAGATCGGGCTCCAGACTACAGACTACAGAACCAAAACAGTCAATCATACACTTGAAGTTCATGGTGTTTCATTGGTTGCTAACTCATTTGTGAGGTAAGAAGCAGAAGTGAAATGATAGAAAACCATAAATAAAAGTAATTACAGTTTTACCTCAACACAGCCACTGCCCCATTTTCTCTTCGATCTATATGTTCTTTTACAACTATGATTTAGCACCAGAACATTTTATAGATTCTTGTAAATTGAGTTGTATACACGTCAATGACTTTCTTTTTTAATTGTAGATATTATATGCTATGGAAGTATTAAAATTGCGTCACCCTTTAGAAAACAAGGATCCACAGTTAAATTAAGTTTATTGTAAAAAGATTTGGATCCGCTTAATTTTATGTTATTATTGTTTACACCGGAAGTGTAGATCAACGTTCCCGTCACTAGCCGAAGTTACATTTTACATACTTGAATTACTTATATACTTTTTCGACAGTGGTGTAGCCTAAAATCTAAACGCAAAATTTAAAACATCTGCAGTTCATCCTGGGTAGCAGTGAAGTTTTTAGAAAACAAATTTAACATTCAGTCTTTTTTTGAAATTTGAAATCAAAATATTTCTGACAAAGTCGCTTGACCAACTGACGTTTTCTCTAAAGGTATAACCTTACAAACTGGATTGTTTGTTTGCGCTCGGCTTGCACACAGGATTTTTTCTACAATTGCAATTTAAAATGGTGTATTTCGTCACACTAGTTATAAAACCACCCAAATTAGCATTTTAGCGCCATTTGGTACAATGAAAAATAATATTAACCTTAAATTATTTCTTTACTATTTTTACAACCATTCAACAAAAAAGTAAATTCAGAAACCAATTTCTACGTGAGACAGATCGTTTTCATCTTCTGTAAAAAACAAGTTTTTGGAGTTACGAGGTATTACAATTAGGGTGAAGATTTTCGAAGTTCAAGGTCATATAGCAATGAAATTAAAATGGCAAAACAATGGAGCTATAGCAATACGTCCTTGATCGTAGTTAGGTACTTATTTTGATTTGATAAACCTATAAATACATTGTATTGTAATCTTAAAAGTCCAAGGTCAAATACATATCAAATTGAATGGGACTCCCTGGATCTTATGCAAAAAAAGGAATTGAAATTGGTTTAAAACCAAAGAAGTAAACTTGAAAATAAATATAACATAATATATGAAATTTAGGTAATCCCCATATTCTGTTTTTTCTTTCTGCGTGTATTTTTTTAAATCCTGCGCAGGGCATTTTAATGTTATAATTTAAATATGCTAGGATTGAGGCGAGAGTTTTATTGGGGCTCACAACCCTACCCCTATCATGTTACAAATAACAACCACCCCTTTGATAACGTGTGGGTTTATCGTTTTGAAACAGTAATCTTATTTTTAGCAATTTTTTTGAATAATTTTATTATTTCCAACGGGCAAAATAGATCCTTTAGATTAGATAGACAATTACACTCGGTTTTACGATATAAAATTAGCAAACAATAATTCACCATCATATAAAATACATTTATTAAAAAATAAATGAAAAAGAATAGCCGATACAACGTATGATAATATAAAAGGCAACATTAAACAAAAATCAAGATAGATTTGAGACATGACCTCATCTTTGAATATTACTATTCGAAAACAAAATACACTTTTTGCTTCTACTACTTACAACATTTAATTGATTCAATGATAACTCAACCATTAACCTTAGTAGACAGTGGCGTTGCAATTATTTTTATCAAAGTTTCAATAATTACAATAAAATTCTCTCATGAAAGTTGAGTGCATACCGATATACACTTCATTATCAACATTTTTTTAACAAAAAGTTAGAAATTAAATCGCCTTCCAAGCTTGATATTGTTTTGATGCGATAATTATAATATATTGACTTGATTTTATTTTTATTATTAGGCTTTATTTTTAACTGTATCCACATTTTAATGCATCGTTAACGAAGAATAGGAATTAAATGTATTCAGCTTATTGCTTAAAACAATTTTTCAAAGGCCAACCATTTATGTGGCTATGCAGAAAATGTACCGGTGTAGGCTGTTACTAGGCGATAAACGAATAAGAAGGAACATAAGGTGTCTGTATAGTTGAGACATGAAAACTCATGAAATTACATCAGGATCAGAAAGGAAGATATTTTACTGGCAAGCGTACAGGATTATTCATTATAAATTACCCACCCCCTATCATCGTTATCATCACTTTCAGAAAAAAAGATGTATAAAAGATGTTTGGTTACCGCTGAATTTTCTTAATATTTTATCAAAAGTTCAGTAGCGTGCGAATTTAAGGGGATACAAAGAATAATAGTTCCTATTTAAATGGGACACCCAAAATATGTTCACATTTTTGGAATGGTCTTTTTTTTCTGAGTTTTAGTAATTACTGTGAAAAAAAAAGATAATTTATTAAAGTATGCTATGAAAATGGCAACTAATATGTTTGATAATTGACATTTTGCATATAAAGTAATTAAAATGGCTCTTAGTAAGAAAGAAATAGTATATATACCTATACAAAACAGAAAACAAAGATTTATTTAGGAAAATTTATAAATAATAACTTATTAAAGATATTGGAAATGTCCACCATTATTGTTAATGCATAATTGATAACACCTTCTTATATTATTTATAATAACATTGCAGATGACTTCATTATTTTCATTTTGTTTGTTAATTTCAAGTTGAATCCTTGCTTTAAGCACTTGTATATTATTATTAATAAAATCTTTCACCTCTCTCTAAACCATTTTAATTACTTTATCTGAAAAATTTTAATTATCAAACATATTATTAGTCATTTTCATAGTAATTACTAAAACTCAGATTTTCAACATTTCATACCTCAAAAACGGTACAAGGTAGGGGTAACATATTATATATTTTTGAAATCAGAAAAAAAAGTCCATTACAAAAACGTGAAAATATACAGGGTGTCCCATTTAAAAAAGAACTATTATTTTTTGCATCCCCCTAAATTTGCACGCTACTGAACTTTTGATAGAATATTAAGAAAATTCAGCTGTAACCAACTTTTATATAAGACTTTTTTTCTAAAAGTAAAAATAACGATGATAGGGGGGGTAATTTATAATGAATAATGTACACTTAGGTGGCTTTTTGGTGCAGGATGAAGTAGCGCATTTATGAGAATGCGGATTGAATTGCTGGTTGAGCATAGTAATAGGATGTTTTTGTGAGAATCAATAAGTACAATGCAAATATTTGTGTCCACTGGTGATGGCCTTCTTCTATTTTATCCACCTTGTATTGTGGTTTTCTTGAGATACGAAAAATATTGACACACAAACATACAAAAAACCAATTCATATAAATTTTTGGTATCCCTTTCATATTATCTTCCACGCTCTGCTGAAACTTGAAATAATTGACGTATAAAAATGTACCAATAAAATAATATCTGTGGCCATAAACTATTTTGGTAGGTAAATTATTAGAAGGTGACCTTCGCTGCAAACGGATTAGGCAAACTAATTCGTAAACAATCTTGTTTGTTTAAATTGAGGTTGATGACATTCTATTGTTTTTCCTTGGTTGAAGATTTTTCAAATCTTTTGATCACTGTACATACCGATTACACTCTACTCCATTGTTATTAAAAATATTTTAAAAAGAAATTAAAAGAGAACTTTCATTTTAAATATTTAATTTCAGTAATTGGTGAAAGTGATGCTGGAGCTATGCGATACATCTTGCCAGTTATATAAATTATTTAATATCTATTCCAATTGCCGTTCTTTCTTTTTTTATGTTTAGTGAAATTAAATAGTTGGAAGTTTTTTTTAATAAAAATAAATAAGTACGATGCTTGGCCACCACTATTAACACAAGTTACCTGAAGTCGACCAAATTTAGAATTTCTTCTGTACCGGGTGGCCAACTAAGAATGGTCGTAGGGGTAGGGGAGAGTGGGAACCTTGTTACGAAAAAACGCGTGTAATTCGGGTTCTGCTTGACCAATTTTAATAAGCTTAATGTTGTTTGAAAGAGCTTTTGTTGAACAATCGAAAATTTGTAAATATGAAGCAATCTGATTGATAACATAGATGCTAGAGGGCGCTGTTTTATTTTTTTAAATATTGTGCAATATCTCTTTTCTATCCAGAGATATCGTAAGAGACAGGTAAATGGCGGGAATCGTTCTTCCAACGTCTAGAAGGATGGTATGCGTTGACAGAAATTATTAAATTTAGCCTGAATGAAAAGATCTTACATTGGTCTGCAGTAATTTAAACTGTTATCATACTAATGTTATGGTTGCCACCAGATTACCTAAATGTAATGCTGTCGCTACTAACAATGAGAACTAATTTTAAAATAGTGTGATAAATCGAACAATTGAAACCCTTAATAAATAACTAGGTACGTAATTAGTGCCGCCCTGGATGTTCGAAATGTCGTCCATCATTTTCAATGCATGAAATCAATCGCTGGCTGGTAGAGAAAACAGCAGCTTCAATTTATACCCTTGAAATACTTCTTATTGTCTGTCGTTTCCTTTCAACCATGTCAGCTCTTGTTGCGGGTCTATTGGCATAAACGAGATCTTTCACTCGCCCCCGCAAATTGAAATCTATACAAGTTAGGTCTGGAGACCTCGGTGGCCAAATAAATGAGGTTCCAAATATCGATTTTTTACTAACACATCGCTTGAAAACAAATAACATTCTTATATAATTCAAAAAATGTAGCACAACTTACTTCACCAGCCTTTTAGACGCTGGAAGATCAATTCCCACCATTTTCCTGTTTCTTACGATATCTCAGGATAGAAAAGAGATATCGCCTTGCGGTTTGCAGTGTTTTGAAGACATACTTCAATTTGTATGCTTCCATTTAAAATTGTTACGAGAAAACACAATATTTAAAAAAATAAACAGCGCACTCTAGCATCTACGTTATCAATCAGATTGCTTCATATTTACAAATTTTCTATTGTTTAACAAAAGCTCTTTCAAACAACATAAAGTTTATTAAAATCGGTCAAGCAGAACCCGAACCCTTAAATGAAGAGATAAACTTAAACTATTGAAAATATGCAGAATTTGTCAAGGAATCTGATTATAATATTTAATATGCTCCTTAATTGAGTAAATTTTGAAAAAGTTTGTATTTTAAAATTTCAACTGTCGAACTTATATTTTTTATTTCGACGTTTCGGTAGCGTTCCAGCTACCGTTGTCAAGATTAATTTGGAATTAAATAATTTTTGGTCCCTATCTGACACAACGAAAAAATTTTACAAACATTATTGTAGTTTGATTACCAAAAAAATAAATAAGAGAAAGAACAAATTTAGAATTCTACACGTTAAAATTCCTGGAAGGACTAGGTCCACAGGAACTACCAATCTTTGTGAATTATTTCAGGAACAGGAACTTTTTTTAATTTTTTTTTTCAACTGATGTCAGTTATGTTGGAAAACATACAAAGTTGAGAATAGTTCTCTATTGCTATCACCCAACTGTGTATTATTCAGTTTGAAATTGCGTCCATGTTCAATTAAACTAGTGGAATTTCATCCATGTGAATAATGGTATTTTCCGTTCTAGGAACATATTTGTTGTTTCTCTATCTACATGTATCAAGGGATGTTGTACAGCTTGTCCCATTTTGTCGTTTAATAATCGACATATTTTCAATTTGTATGGCATTTGTAGGCACAAATTCATAAGACAATTTTAAATTGTACCTAATTATTATAATATATCATGAACAATTTCAAATATGAAGGTTACCAGTGTCGTACACTCGATATATGAACAATATTTATGTAGGTGAAAGAACAATATTAGGACCGGTCAAATTAATAGTTAGATGGTTGGGACATGTGTGGGATGAAGTTGTACTTTATTGTATATTAGACTGGAAACATGGCAATGTACATATGTATATTCTTAGCCTACTATAAAACCCAACAAAATTTCAATGTCAAAATATTTTACTACTCAACATATTCTCCTCTTAATTGGATACATTTATTACAGGGAACCTGCAACGTCTATAGACCTTTCAAAAAAAATATTTAATCTTGCTCTGCAAACCAGACCTCCACAGCTTTTATTACCTCCTGTTGGAAGACAATTTACGATCTTTTAAAATTTTTTTCAGTTAAGGAAAGAGAGGATAGTCGGACGGAGCCAAATCTGGTGAATAAGGGGGGTGTTCTAGTAATTCAAACCCCAAATCACGAATTTTTTGCATCGTAACGTGAGATTTGTGTGCAGGGGCGTTGTCCTGCAAAAACAAAACACCGCTGGATAGCTTTCCGCGTCTTTTCTCTTCAATTTTTTCCCGTAGAGTGGTCAGTAATGTCGAATAGTAATATCCGGTTATTGCTCTACCCTTATCCAAAAAATCAATCATGGTTACTCCATGACAATCCCAAAAAACTGAAGCAGGAACTTTTCCATCTTCTTATGTCTTGGAGAGGACGAAGGACATTGATCACAAAGGGTATTAACAAAGATTACACAATAAAAATATGATGTTTCACTCGTTCGAATTTATCGCGTAAAGCACCGATGCCGCTGGTGACTGTCTGGTGACTTGGATGGTATAGTACGTCGCTACGTCCTTACTTGCATTTAATTTGGCATATTATACGGGACGTGTTTTATATTCATGTTGTAGATTTTTTAAATTTATTAATCAATTGTTGAAATGAGCAAAATGTCATATTAATATTTTTCTCTTTAATAGCAAAGCTTAAACACTAAATATTTTGTTATATTTGCTGATACAAAATCACGGATTTATTTTTATAATGAGGATATTATATAAACAAGTACATTAAGCAAGAAAACACAAAAATTCAATTCTATAGCTAACCAAAGTGGAATTGGTCAGTTCCTTTTGAACGAATTTACTAAATTTTCTTTTCATCATCCATGTAATCAATTTCCTTTCAAATATTATGCAAGTCTCTATACCAGAGTCCGTATATATTTTACTCTCAAATGTATATTGAAAGATTTTAAAGAGAATAGATTAAATTTAACACATAAACCAAACTCCAAACTTTGTATTTTACAACATTTATAAAAATTTTTAATAAAGGTATCCTGCAGCTGCTTCTCTTTTTACTGTTTTAACCTTGTAAATCCAAAAAATACGCGTTATTTGAAGATCAAAATTTAAGATTTAGTGGCCCTATAATTCTGGTGGCTAATGAGTATATTTAATTGAATTTGTGATAAATATCTGCTAGATTATCAATAAGTATCACAAAATTACTAAGATGCTGGATAAATTGTGAATTGATTCATTATAAAAATTCAAGTTTATTTTTTACTTACCTTTTCAAATTCATATCCCGAACATTTTTCGAAATAATTATCATTTAAAAATAAACCTTTGTGATAAAGAATACTATTAATTTGAATATGTATTTCTCTAATTACCCCTGTATAGCTTAAAATAAAATAAGCCATTCGAACTTCTCTGGTATCTACCGGTCTCGTTATTGACAACAAAAGCGAGTCGTAAACATAATTTATGAGAGCGGCGTCCGTTTGGGACAGCAACTTGAATCAAACCGCCCTGGAGTGAAACATCTTATATTTTTATTCTGTAATCTTTGGTATCAAGCATATCTTCGTAAATCTGCTTACCTTTTAACCCTTCAAATACAGTACTTGATGATGGCTCCATACTCCAATTTTTCGATTTTCACAATTTCCGTGGACATCTTTTTTCTGTTAATTTATTTCGTAACTCTGATTTACTTTTTGACGTCCATCTTCACACTGACACTTCTAATGAGATACTGTTCGTTGCTATGGTAATGCAATATTTTGTTTATGCATGGAACTGTTCTACATCCTCGTAAGAATAGAAAAAAGGTGAAAGACGACTTGACAAGAATGGAAGCGGGGGAAAAATGTAAAATAATCCAATAAGATATTGGGGACGGGTAAGGCTCGAACTAAAATTAACCTAGGTAGCTCGAAAGGACAGAGTTACCCACTTAGACATTTTCGTAAGTCAACTAACCCCCTAATAAAAAATAGTATCGCTACCCATCCAGTTTTCATTTCAAAAATTATTCGGCTAAATGTTATTTTTGATAAAAAAGTGTACCTACCGCTATGTGTAGTGTCTGCTGTTGATACGTTTTATTTAGAAAAAAAATAATCGTTTCTAATGTTGGCCATGTTTGTGCGTTATTAATTCACCTACTTTAATCAATAATTGATAATTATTAAAAAAACTCTAATTAATAATAATAATAATAAACTAGATGGTCTTTCAGCCAGAAAAGTCGAATTATTTTAAAAGAAAACTACAATTTTCTCAAACACACCGCAAAAAAGAAAATATCATTTTATAGTAAATTCTGCAAAGCTTTCCGTTATTTTTGTTGGCAGCATATTACTTATTAAAATTGCGATTTCTGGAGCGAATCGGGGGTGGCTGCCACCTACCGCCTGTCGTGCTCCCGCACCCCTTCCACATAAGCTCGGTCGATAAAGGGAAGGATTTAGCGTTTACCCTTCTCGTACTAAATACTCTTCATGAAAAACTAATAAATTTTATTTTCCTTTACACCGGTTATTTGAATACCCTATTCAAACGGAAAGATAAAGACGAAGGATTGATGGTATTTTTTTTTGGTAATTTCAATAAAACTGATTTTATTTTAATCCTATCAGGATTCGATAAATTAATTCGTTTTAAAACAACGTCGATCGGGAAAACCGAAAGTACACAATTTTCGTGGTTGGTCGGATATAATCGCTAGAAATCGGAATTAAGTGAAAATGTCGAAAAATTAGAGTGTCCAATTTGACGTTTTTACGTACACGCCCATCTCACTCGTTCGCGAGCGTAATCTTTGGCCTGCCTGCGACTAACTCGCTCTCCTGACGAGCCTGACATTTGCATTCCAGTCACTTTCTCTCATTATGGCATGTGGACATAATTAACATATAATTATCAAATTTTGTGGCTATAAACGGTATTGTATTCTTCGTTTTTTTGGCAGTTCCTCTTGAAAACGAAGAAGACAATACTGTTCATAACCCTAAAATTTGATAATTATATGTTTATTATTTAAAAAAAAAAGACTTGGTGCCAGACTTTCTCGCTACCCTGTATATATCAGCTCTACATGCCTATCTGCGCCTCGGCTTAGAGATTTTTCACTCTCTCTTTCCATTTCCTTCTGTTCCTCGCATTGTTTTCCCATTCCCTCACTCCCACTGTTCTCAGGTCTCTCTTAACCTCCTCCAACCATTTTGTCTTTGGTCTTCCTCTTCTCTTCTTACCACTTTCTTTACCTTTTAGCACTCGTTTTACCCTTCTGTCATTTTACCTATAAGTCCCAACCATCTCGCTGTCTGTGCTTTAATTATATGTTTGGGTGCTTATAATTCTGACTGTTCTCTGTTTGTTCTTTTTCTGTACATTCCATCTTCTTCAATTCCACCATAAATCTTTCTGAGCATTTCACGTTCCCATATTTCTAGTTTATTCTGCTCTTTTTTGTTCATTGTCCAAGTTTCACAAACGTAGGTAACTGACGGTCTTATTATTGTTTGGTACATTCTTATTTTAGTTGTTCGTGATATGTCTTTTGATTTTAACATCTTTGATATACCATTTCTGCTGCTTTACTGCCTTTTGTTAACCTTTTTTCTATTTCCCTTTCTTCATCTCTTTTATTTGTGATAGTGACTCCCAATTTTTCGATTTTTTCCACTTTTTCTATTCTGTAGCTATTATTTCCATTACAATTTATAATAATATCGGTTTCCTTATTGTATTTTGTTTTTTTCTCATTGAAATAGACCATGTTCTCTTGCCTTCTGTTCCAGTAGCTTAAATAAGTTCTTTCCTGGATCTTGCCATGAGTACTATGTCGTCCGCATCTAGACATTAATGTTTATTCCCATAAATTATATAACATATTATTTAAGTGATATAAACGAATTTGTTTTAAAAAAGTTTCATGTTCTATTGTTATCTCGTATCATCTTATACAAGATAATTGATTAATATTCGTTGTTTTTTTTTATTTTTTTGCGAAATCTCAGCACTGAATTCCATATAAAGTGTTTAGGAACATATTCAAAGCATTTTATTGATTTTAAGCTCGAAATCCGAACGGCAGTCATGCTGAAAAGCATATTAAACGATGAGAAAATAACTACTTACACTGTTAAAAAAATAATGGACATTCGGCTGTTGAATTAAAATTTATATTAATGTTATATTCCATTTTTCTTACGTATTATTATCATTATTAGCTAATGCATAAGTTGTTTTGATTCAAGTTAATTTAAATATCTTTTTAGTTTCTTGATTAGTATATATTTAGGGTCGGAGGACAGGCCAAATGATCAGGATGGCCGAGTGTTATATTTTATTTTGCGAGACTGAGATGGAATATAATTTCGAACATATACGGTGTTAGTTATCCGATCTCCTTCAACGTCCACATAAAATATATACGACTGAGGTGAAGGGTGAAGAGAGGGCTGTTTGGGATTTGGAAGGTTAAAATTGTTAAAAATGTTTAGTCTAAAGATAACCATATTACCGAAGCGAGTAAAATTTAGAGACAGTATCACGGAGTTTTATTATAATATTGTACCCAATTAAAAACATAATCTTACATTAAGTTTGGTTGTTTACTTTAACATACCGTAAAGTGAAATATTATTTTATTCTCTAACAATACAATACAATCTGACATATTATTCATGAATCACTCTGTATATAAAGTACAAATTGTACCACATTGTAGATGATTGTTTGTAACAAACAAAAAACGTGAGATGAATCAGAACTATTAAAGTTACGCTGTATAAATTCCGAGTCAAATTTAGGTTAATCAAAATATTTTGCCTGTTTTTTATTTTTAAATAAAATATGCATTAAATTGTTTTGCGTAGTTTATCAAAAATTTATTTTCATCTAAAATTGTTGTTCATACATATTTCCGAGTTTATATGGAAATATTTGATATAAACTAAACTTTCTAACCGACTTCAACTCCATAAAACTCCTCCCAGATATCTCCCTTTTACGTTAGAGGGATAAACATTCCCGAACATAGCGCAACATAAAATACCAATTTCAGTGAAGGCTGCACAGGTTCGGAACTACCCACTAAAGTGAATCGGAATTTCGCTCAAAGGGAAAATGAATTTAAAAAGCTAATTTACTTTATCAAAAGAATAAGAAGGTAAATTGATATTGTAGGTATTTTAAATATTAAATATGTACTTTCTTCGTTTGGCTTGTGCACAATGGTTAAAATTTTACCTTATTTAATAAGGGGTGTCTGTCCCGTCAATGGATTATCGGCATTCCCGGAATACGTAATTTTGACGATAATGCAAAGAAGTGCTTATGCTAATAAAATGAGGAAAAAACCAAAATACCGTGATTAGGATATTTGTTGTAATAGAATTTCAAGACAATAACAAGCCAATAAATGTTCTGTTATCGGGACTGCCCCAATAATTTACCCTGGCGGGGTTAGGTTAGGTTAGGTGTCTTATTATTCCTGAAATAAATGTACAAATACCTTTACCATTTAATTTATTTTATATTTCCTTAATCTCCTTAATTTTGTGTTTATCTTGTTGCGCGCAGCTCGGCTCCTAATTTTGGTGTTCTTACTCGTATTCAGGTAGAAACTGACTGCTGCGCGCAACTCATCCCTGCCCACGTTGAACAGTTCCATACCATTTCCAATTTTTTCCACTTTAATTACAGAAGCTCCAAGTCCTCTAACTAGTTTAACTAGGGGATTTTGAGTAGCTCTAATGGTTGTATTTTATCCTCTCAAAAGTGCTTCTGACTGATACTTTATTAGTTCTCGCAGAAGCAGAATATGTGAGAAGACATTTCATCATTTCATATTTTCAGCATATAAGTTTACTGAATTGTTGATAGCTTCAGTATATATTATCTCCAGGTGTTTTAATTAATACGTGCTATAGTGTCAATCGCTTCTGTTTGAAATTGAGATTTATATCGACCAATGCAGAAGAACCAGGTCCGTTTATACTAGCTGCAGTTCTCTGGTTTGTTTTAGACCCATCGGTCTCCAGGAATTTGTTCTCTGATGTCATGCTATCTATACTTATTTGAAATTTGTAGCCTTAACTACTGTAGTCAATTAACAATTGTTACATTGTGTTTACACGGCCGTTTTCATAACAAACTTTAACACTACTTCAAGTTTTAAAGCTTTGAATAAAATTTCATAACAGTCTTTATAACTTCAAGTTAAAGTGGACACAATCACGACTTTAGGCGACTTTAACCTCAAAATTTAAGACAGTTTTCAGTTCGTTGTGTCAGTGTTGTGGACAAATTCTCTTAAGATGGAAATAGATACAGAGTCATCAGCCTTTGAGGATAGCAGCAACGAGATCGACAGTGATGAAGAAAGATTCATCATTAGGAAACGAAAAATATATAAACAGGGAATAACAGATTTTGATCATTGGTCAGATGAAGAATTTTACCAAAGATTCAGGTTTAGCAAACCTGCGAGATGGACAGGGAGTGCTCATGATCAGACTATTCTTAATAATAGACGATTGAAAAATAATTTTGAAAGAGGCCAATTCAGAAGGTTCCATTTAATTGGAGACTCTGGATATGGAGTTCAACCATATCTCTTGATTCCTCTGCAGGAAACAAATACAGAGGCTGAAAGACTATACAATGAGTCATTAATAAGAACTAGAGATACAGTAGAAAGACTGAAAGGAACAGAACAGAAATGTTATGAAAATCATTCAACTTTAAATGAAGTTAAAGTGATAAAGTCACTTTAGCTAAAGTGAACCCAATAAATATGGGACATATTTTTGACGGATTCTAAGGATGAAGTAGCTGGATATGTTTATAATACATCGCTTGTTCTACACATCTCAATTAGTGACTTTGCGGATCTGATTTGGGAGTGTCGAGATAAATTTCCATTTTCCTTTCAATACAAATTAAACCGCTGTGCAAAATGTCATGTGTCAAATATGAAAAATAATCATAAATGGGAATTAACTGAATGGCTTGTAGTTAAAAGCAGATAATGGGATAAACATTTTTTCATAGAATTTATTAACTTGAATTCGTATAAACGTTCTGGATCAGATCCTGTTTTGACCTGCCGCGTCTCGCCTTCATGTTATAAATTACAGACTTTATTGCACTTGGATGGAACGAAATAAAAAGTATCAAATGTCCGTTTGTCCTTTTTTTTAATTATTTTTCGTATGTTGTTGTAAGTTAGACTATAATTTGCAAGTAATCAATTATTTTTTTCATACAAATACAATAAATTTTCCGTTTTCGATATCTCAACAATATTTTTCTAAAACATGCCTATACTTTATTTTTTAAAAAGCTGGTAAAATGAAACTGTCACGTTATCTTTTATTGGGGTTAGCTCATGGGCGTACGTGCAATGTATTTGTTGATATTGGAAAATTAATTTATAATCATTTTTTTGTAACCTGAAAATATTACTTGGACGCCTATGGTGGCTATATTGTTGCGTCAACAATGTTTTTATTGAATCTAGGAATTTTAAAATAATTTTTCTTTGACATACAAAAAGATTTTAAACATTTTTCTCGGTGCTTTTTGTAGAAAGTACTGTTAGGTATATAATTTTGCAATCCCTATTTATTTGCGCTCCTCATGAGAGAGAGAATTGAATTAAGTTTTTGTTTGAAAGAGAAGAGCAACTCTGCGAACAAAAGTTTCAACGAGAGAGTGGTGCCAACACAAAGCCAAGATTGTTGCTCAAAAATTAAAGTGTGGCCCGAATTTACGACTTTTATAGTACAGTCGCTTAAGTTGAACTAAAGAAATATTGTCAACAATAACCAAAATATAATTTTTTTAAATTTATTGCTCCATATCTCAAGTAAACAATAAACTACAGATATTAGTTATACTGCAAGTTACAGCCTAGATTTGGGACTAAAGATGAGGAAATTTTAAAAAAATTATAGGTACCCATTTAAAAAAAAATAGTTTAAATGTATTTTATCTCGTTACCAAAAGAAAATGTCGGCAAGGGCGACGAACACGTCTTTTAGCTTCTGTAATAAATTTTGGACAAATTTTATACCTACATACCGAGCTCTACTTTTCATCGATTTAGATGTGATAGAATTCCATGAAATCGTTTGTAACATTGTATTAAATTTTGCAATATCAGGTGAAAAAATATGTTACATTTAAAAACTTTTGCTGACCGAAAAAATGTAGGGTTAAACTTGATATGTACTGTAACTAGATCCGTTAAGAATCTTCAAAGGTTATGTAATAATTATTTTATAGAACCTAAGCACATTTTTATTTAAATAAATTTTTGTGCGATGTAAAAAAAGTGAGATTCAGTGTTATGGTAATTTGGTTACGCTTTGTAAAATTCGTGAATAATAAACTATACGAACAATCGAAGGATGCAAAAAAATCATTTATAATACAGGTGTATTATTATTTGTGGTACTTAATTGAAAAGTTCCGACTTTGAAGACCTATAACTTGAAAATTATATCCGGTAGCTTGTATGTCTATTGGTATGTAGTTTATTTAAGATTTTTTTTAATGCAAATTGTCAATTTTGTTAAGCTTTCAGTTGAAACTATAAAGGGGAAATGTTGAAATTTACTGATTTACCAAAAATGTTGTTAAATTTCCAGATAAAGAGGTAAATTTATATGGAACTATAAATTCTGTAAAATTAAAACAGATTATTTTGCAAACTTTTCATGTAAAACTGTAAATTCTGCAAAATTTCATGTGAAACTATAAATTCTGTGAAATTAAAACGGATTCTTTCAGTTTTTCAGTTAAAACTGTGAACTTCCATATAAAACTGTAAATTCTGTAAACTTTTCATGTGAAACTTTAAATTCCTTGAAATTAAAACAGATTGTTTTAGTTTTTCATTTAAAACTGTGAATTTTCATATAAAACTGTAAATTCTGTAAACTTTTCATGTGAAACTTTGAATTCTGTAAAATTAAAACAGATTCTTTAAATTTTCAAGTTGAAACATTGAAGTTAAAACTGTGAACTTCCATATAAAACTGTAAATTCTGCAAACCTTTCATGTGAAACTATAAATTCTGAAAAATTAAAACAGATTATTTTAGTTTTTTAGTTAAAACTATAAATTTTCATATAAAACTGTCAATTCTGCAAACTTTTCATGTGAAACTATAAATTCTGTAAAATTAAAACAGATTCTTTAAATTTTCAAGTAGGAACAGTGAAGTTAAAACTGAATTTGCAAATAAAACTGTAAATTCTGCAAACTTTTCATGTGAAACTATAAATTCTGTAAAATGAAAACAGATTTTTTTAGTTTTTCAGTTAAAACTGTGAATTTTCATATGAAACTGTGAATTCTGCAAACTTTCCATTTGAAACTATAAATTCTGTAAAACCAAAACAGATTCTTTTAGTTTTTCAGTTAAAACTGTGAATTTTCATTAAAACTGTAAATTCTGCCAACTTTTCATGTGAAACTTGAAATTCTGTAGAATTGAAACTGATTCTTTTAGTGAATTTTCATATAAAACTGTAAATTTTGCAAACTTTTTATGTGGAACTATAAGTTCTGTAAAATTAAAACAGATTCTTTTAGTGAATTTTCCTATAAATTGTCATTTTTGCAAACTTTTCATGTGAAACTATAAATTTGGTCAAATTAAAACAGATTCCTTAAATTTTCAAGTTGAAACAGTGAAGTTAAAACTGTGAATTTTCATATAAAACTGTAAATTCTGCAAACTTTTCATGTGAAACTATAAATTCTGTAAAATTAAAACAGATTCCTTTAGGTTTTCAGTAAAAACTGTGAATTTTCATATAAAAACTGTAAATTCTGCAAGCTTTTCATATGAATCTAAAAATTCTGTGAATTTTCAAGTTGAAACAGTGAATTCTGTGAAATTTCAATATAAAACTGTAAAATTTTGATTGAAAAAACTAAAATGTTAATATTAAAAATTCGAATTTTTTTAAATGTTCATAATACTGTACATTCTGCAAAATTCCCAGTGAAAACTGTAAATTCTGTAAAATTTAGTTAGTTACAACTGTACATTTTATAAAATTGTTCGTTAAAATCAATTTCTCCGAAATATCCGTAAATTCTCTAAAAAGATTTTAGTTAAACATTATCCACTTTACACAATAGACAGTTTAAACTGAAAAATTCACCAAATATACAATTTAAATGTAAAAAAATAACATTCGAAATGTCCTTCCAACGTTTTCTGTATCTCCGTCTATGCTAAACTTCCAAACCAATTTATAACTGTTGTAATCGTATAAATTAGTTGAAGAATGCGCATGCTTTGCTCCAAAAGTTCCCATAGAAACGTATTTTGAACCTTTAAAATACCTCTCGATTCGATACGTCGCTATTTAACTTAATATATAAAAGAGACATAGGTGGAGAATAAGTTTTTACATTAGGCGCAAAAAAATGCTTTCTTGATATAAAATTTTCTAAAAATATTATCGAAAATTCCACACGTGATTTTTAACCAATCAGACCGTGTATTTGTGACAGATCACCATTGCCACGGACGAATTATACTGGAAATATTTTGACGTTTATAATGACAGAATATTTTTTTTGACAATCTAATTTTTATTTGTTCACATGATAATTTTGATTCATTTTTTTCTTAAGTGGGTCGTAGAAAAAATATGCTGTTCGACTCGTGTGGATTGTCCATATCGCACTTGAACGATTGAGCACTCCGCCTACGGCGTCGTGCTCAAAATTCGTCCTCGTGCAATATGGCCATCATATCCACACTAGTTGCACAAACTACTATTTCTATCAAAATATGTCCTTTTACATTTAAAAACAACCTGCCAAATGTCAAATCAATTTATCCATCCATTTTAAAGTTATCGAATTAAAACATTCAAGTTTTCAAAATTTCAACACCCTGTATTTCGAAAAGTAAATGTGCTAGATCCCTTAATTCTCATATTATTTTGTCCAATTTTACGAGAGGAATCTACATGCAAACGTTGTAATTACCCTTAACGTTCGAGATGCTTATACCATTTTCTGCGCGATCGTATTGAAATAAATTCCGAATAAAATAATTTAATTTTCTTCGAAATGAACGAAATGTCAAAAATGATTTATAATTCTCGATCAGTTTAAAATATATTTTGCATTTTGGTGAAATTGTTTTTATGCTATTTATTACTTTTCGACGTCTGAACGGTAAGTGTTAAACGTGTTAAACTTAGAAACCAGTAAACACAACCTACCGTCCTGACAACTGATGCTGTAAATAAACAAAAAAGATCAATCGCGCAAAAAAAATTATGGAAATGATAGTAAAAATTAATCCGAACAAATTCAAGTAGATCACCAGCACTGCGAATACCAGCTTCGCATAGAATTTTAATATAGCATCGGTGGTTCAGTGGTAGAATCGCTTTCGACGCGGGCGGCCCGGGTTCGATTCCCGGCCGAAGCATATGAATCGCTGCTTCGTAAACGAGAGAGAGACTCAGGAGAGAGCACACGCACGCAAGCAAGGCACATAACGAAGCAACGTAACGTAACGGACAGATCTTTTACGTCGCGACCCCCGGTCGCTCAAACATAACCTGACGTAAAGAACTAAAGTTCCAAAAAAAATAAAAACTCAATTTTAGTCACCTCCTTTGAAGGGTGATATCCAGGAAAGGGGTGGGCTGAGGAAATTTTGTTATATGAAAGATCCATCTTAATTTCATACGAGCAATCACCTCCTGATTTTTGTCGCATGAATTTAGTAATACCCTGTATCTTAACTACTCTTTTTGTTTATCTCCTTTGATTTTCGAAATACCCTGCGAATCCATGAAATTTGGGATACCCTGTACGTTGAGAGTGTAGAGTTGTTTTTAAATTGATCAAATTTTGTTGTTTCAGGATGAAGTTCTTGCGATAACGGAAAAAGTAGTGATAAGAGTAGAAGATTTAATAACGTTGATAACCGAGAAAGCAGAATGGACTTGGGGTCGATTAGCCAAGTCCGAACAAGACATGAAGAAATCCGATGAAAATCCTAACGATGACGACGTGCCTCCCAGAAAACCCGCCGGATTAAGTTTCACAATAAATGAAAATTTATTGGACTATACAGATGTTGAAACCGAACGAAAAAACTTGGGTAAGTAACATTTAATTTTTCAATTTTTATATACAGTACGTCTAACTTAAGGACACAAATTTGGATTCGGTATTTCTTCTAAGCCCGGAATTTCCAATGAGTCATCCCCATTAAAAAATTGATTTTCTTGACAGTCTGTATTATAATTATCCACTCCTGGATTCGGTTCAGGATCAGGTTGGATGCAACAAACGAACGAATAGCTCGGTGTACAAGGCACACTAAAAAAATATTATTTAGGTATACAGCGTAAAAAGTAGAAAATATTTAAACTCACGATGGATATGGATTGATGGTTCCTTCACAATATCTCCAATTCATACAGACACATTTTTTTTCTTCGCCAATTCGAAATCCCAAAAATCGATTGAATATATTATTATTATTTCCCGAATAGTAACCTTCGAAACCTTTTCTTTTGTTATAACCACTTGTAACGACTATTAGTACTGAAAGTACTAAAAACGCTACGGAAATTATTCTAGACATCTTAATGAAACACTGCAAATGAAAATAAATTTGCTGGTAATTATATTTGTCGATTAATTAATTTATCAAGTTCAGTGGGTTTGGGTAATTAAATCTGCAAAAATCTCGGTGTTATCAGTATTTTTTTTTAGAATATTTCCTCGGTTGTAGGCGGTTCAATAGAAATGGATTTCCAACTTACCTAGTTGATGGATTAAATGAATTCAAATAATTCACTTTTTAATAAAAAATGTTTTTATTTTCTTAATTGTAAAAATGTCTTTAATTTCAACTTGTACAGTTACAATTACTCCTTACCTCCAAATGCAAAGAATTACACTTTAATAAAAGCAAAACTATTCATTATTGTTTACTGAAATGATAAAAAAAAACTTATCAATCACTTGACATACTTTAAAAAAGCATACATTTAAAATCACTCATGGAATAGTTTAAAGTCTTTAATAATAATATATTTATTGATGAACTTGCTTACATCAACGAGTGGCTATATGTAAATATTGTAATATACGAGGAGTTTTTAAAGTACAAGTTGTCAGAACCAAACATGAGCCCCGGAAAATATGCGAACTAAAATAAGGTCATCGCAAGCAGCCAATGTTAACGATTGTCCATTAGTAATTGTTAAATATAATCGAAATAATATGACCGAGTGATTTCATCAACATACATCATTTTATTCATTCTGTATCAGTGTTGTCAATGCGAGGATGATTATCCGATTTTTAGACAATTTCACCAATTTGGATCCAATAGTTTTTCGAATATTTTGTAGAAGGGTTATATAAAATGGCTATTGATTGGGGGATTTTCCATATTGACTGGGGTCGAAGACTTTATTTAGATAAACAATGTGTCTTTTTGGTAATTTTGACAAATTCTGATAATTTGAATAGTAAGTTCGGGTAATTTTCATTATTGCATCGACAACAGTGGACTATAACTAGTTCATATTTTGTTGCTTTCCATAGAAACTTGACCCTTCTTTTTCATGACATTAATACAGTCATGTAATTCGAAAATATAGACATTTAGGGCAAACGGTAGTTTTAGTTTGGTCCAATATAAATTTTTTTATTAATATTTAGAGTTACATTTTTAGCAAGTTTGACTTTGTTCACATATCTCCTAACAGTTGACATTTACGGTATCGATATTTGGTTATCGATTCAAAATATCGAATTGTTACTACAAAAATACAACTACAGCGACATGAACACGCCCACCAGGGCTCACGCGCTCACGCAACTTTCGGTATGTAAATGAATACAGAACGAGCAACTTTCAGATGACGTCATCTAAAAAATATGATGAAGTTGAACGACCTTGTATGAAACCATGCTGCTGGGAGGGAAGAATATTTTGTTGAAGAAAGAAAACATTTTGTCACACATAGATTCCATAACCTTGCAAACAATAGAAACAAGACCACCTCACTAGTTTGAGAAATTGGCACCTTGAAAAGTCCTAACCAGAGAGTTGGTTATATAGGCATCATTTTTGACAGTTGAATAACCATCAGTTTGATTAGTAGACACCTGGGGAAGTTTCAGGACTAAAAGTCCCAGCCGGAAACTTTGGTATTTGAACCAAGGCAGCGCATAGATTCAAAGAATACTTTTGACCTTTCAAATAACCATTAATTTGATAAATTGACATCGGGAAGAAATTTCACGACAAAAAGTCCTATCCAGAGTGTTGGGTATTTGAACAAAGGTATAAAATAGATCCAGATAAAGCTTTTAACCTCTGGAAGCCCGGTTTATCAATAGCAATTTATCCGTTCGATATTCAAGTGAATCCCCAATCAGTTCTAATATTGATAGAACAGTCTCTTTTGTCATCCTAAATATGGCAGGAAAATCCTGGTCATACCATTTTTCGAAGTTATCCACTCTTTCCCTAACTGTATAAGACCTTCTTTCGTACTCAAGAACTTGCACAATATCCTCATCCTCGCCGCTATCCAGAATATAATCATTCGAAAAATTCATATTCATCAACAACTAAAAACTCTTCAAGAAAGAAAAATAAAAACACATAAACCTTCACCAATAACCTAACAAAAATATTAATTCATGTGACGTGACCTTGTTATTGTAACTACCAATGAGATTGCTCACATTCATTCGTCAGCATTGCCAACTTTCTGTTAGTTAACAAACTAGAGAATAAAAACGAGTTGATAAACCGTTTCCAAACAAACTGGAACTTTATCTGCTAGTTACTTTTATCCTACGGATACTTAACTGATGGATAATATTGGCTATTGCTAAACCGGGCCTTAATGAAAAGTATATTTGAACCTAGTCATCTCACAAGCGTTTGACCTTGTATTCACAGATTCTAATTTATAACTTTGTTTTTTTTTTCAGATAATACAAAAACAATGAAAGATCCGCACGTCGTTATTCTCAGTTTTCCGAAATACTGCCGATACAGGGCCATGATGAAACGACTCGATGGCGTCGAAGACATCTATTTAAAATACAAAATAGTAAACGCTTTGGGTGGATTCTACGTAATTCATCCGAATACCAGAGTACTCTTCTGCAGAGACACTTTCGATTATCCCGAATTAGAAGGTCACGAATTACTTTGCAACCATTTGGCTCCAAAACTCAAGGGCCGACCTAGAGGCAGACGAAAAAAACGGAGCGTCTCGCCGGGTTCAGAAAGCAACGAATCCGAATCTTCTGTTACTACCAGTACAAAGGTAAGTTTGGTACTAGATTATACTGAACCTTTCATGTAATTACTTAACGGTGGCGTGATAGCTAGGCGCTAACATGACCTTAGCATGGTCCCCAAGTGCGTTTAGGGCACCCATACCATCTTTGGAGTTGACCTCTTTGAGATCGAGCGCCTGTCCTGACTGTTTGGTACTCCATAAATAAATGTCAAAACAAACTGGGGAATTTTACCAGTTGATCTGACAACGTCTTGAAGTTTTCCAACCCGTTAGCTGTAAATTGCCCTGGCTGTTGAAAATAAATTGTATTTACGGTTGGTAAATTAATATTTATTCTGATAAGCAGGAAAGGAACTAAAAATGACATCATTGTCTTTTTATCTCCACCCATCTAACCGTAGCTGAGTTATTATTTATCACTAATTTGTTTTTTTAGGCTGAAGCAAAGATCAATGCTCAAGAAGCTTCTGAAAGTGCTCCTCGACGTAGTACCCGATGCCACGAAAATAATGAAAACAAAGAATTCGTACGAAAACTTGGGGCTTTTATGAAATCAAATCGTACCCCAATCGGAAGAATTCCTTCATTGGGATACAAAGAACGTAAGTGATATAAACAATCACCTTTTTCACTTGTGTCTTCAAATATATCTATTTTTTTTAGTGAATTTACACGAATTTTTCACCAGAGTACAAAAATTAGGGGGTTACGATTGCGTAACTACCAATCGCTTGTGGAAATCCATTTTCGATGAAATGAGCGGACACCAGAATAGTACAAGTGCAGCTACGATTATAAGAAGACATTACGAAAGGTATATTCATTTTGTTTTTATTTGAATACCGATTAATATCTTCAATTTCTAGATTTTTATTGCCGTACGAAAGACATCAAAGAGGCGAAGACTACAAAACACTACCGGGTTCGGAAAGAAGAAGATTAAAACATAAACGAGGCAGTGGCAGCTTGAGCGATGCCGAATCTAGTAGCGACAGTTCAATACCTTCGACGTCCAGAAAATTATCCATTTCGGAAAGAGTAACAGATACAAAGGTTAGTACTTAATTCATTTGAAGGTCACAAACAGTTACAGCTAGTACCATTCTGTGTTTTAAATTTGTTCTTTGTGTCTTAATAATCGGAAAATGAGGGCGACGATCCAGCACTGTAACGAGTTTGGAGCGCTTCCCATGGACTATGCAATTTTCAACCAGAATGACCCCCTGAATAACCCTGCAGAGGCGCCCCTGAGCGCCCCCGAGTAATTCCAATGCCAGAATTCAATTCAGCATCCCCGAAAACCCTCGAGTAACGAGTTTGGAGCGATTTTCATGCACGCTATCATTCCTCCCCCAATTCACCCCCACACAGCCACCCCCGGGTAATTCTAATGGCCGAGTAACGATTTCCGAGCGATTTTTCCGAGGTTCCAATCGTTCCCAGTAATAATGCAATTGGAAAATGCATTTTCCGGCCCAGAAGGCGTTTTTCAAAACCTGGGACCTTCCTGAACAGTGAACACAATGCCGAAAACCGCATCTCGATATCTGTTGTGGTCCAAAATTTCCTCTATTTTTCCTAAATGCCCTGGTCTAAGTTCATGGATGTTGGGCTCGTTAAAGAACGCTACCATTGGTTGGAACACCAGTGGGTTCACCAAAATTTCCGGTTAGGGGTAGAGTGCTCCCGGCGTCGGTGATTAGCCTCAGTCGCAGAAATAGACCGACGTTGACAATAACAATATTATCCTGAGGTGGGTTAAAGGGCACGACAGGAGTAAAGGAAATCGCATTGCCGATTCTTTAGCCAGGGAAGCCGCTGGACTAAAAATTCTAGGACCCAGTGACACCTACGGCCTAACGACTTCGACAATTGCGGAACTAGCCAAACGTTACACCCATGCTCAATCCCTTAAGAGATGGGATGGAATCAAATGATGCAGTCTTGCCAGGATCACCCTGGGCTACTCTGGGAAGCTGGCGCCGAAGAAATATTTGGCGATGACCAGGAAAAACCTACGTTCAACAGTAGGATTTCTGACTGGCCACTGTCAACTAAGGAAACACCTCCATACTATGGGGCTAGTGGACACACCTCTATGCAGGAGTTATCGTCGATCAGAAAGTGACCTGTCCACCTTCCTGAGAAGAACAGGATGGACGATGACCTAGGAAGACAACTCCTCGGTAGGATGTACAATGTGTCACATGTGGCCTAAGTGCTGTGAGCCTCTCCCTCCCTACTCTACAGATACAGATAGACCGACGTTAAATAACAGAATAAAAAAATGGAAAAATGAACATATCCTCGAAAATTAACATGTTTATGGAAAGGGAAATTAGAATAAGAGATGTTCTGGATTCCTGGTCATTCTGGTATGGATGGCAATGAAAAAGCAAGGAAAAGTACATCAGATGGTTTTACTTTGGCTGCAAGAAGAGCTCTAGCCTTTTGATATAATTCACCAGGAATGACCTTTACAGATCCTTTAAAGAATGAAGTATTTAACAGCCATTTGTCATATAGTGGGATTTGGACTGTTGCAAAGTGCCTGGCCAGTAGCGAACTTCTCTGGCTCTTAGACCTGAAATATCAATCACCAAATAAACTAAGTGACTTCGTTAAGAATATGGAAAGGGGTTAGCCACAATGGATTCTTGGGAATCGGTGTGGAGGGCTGATCGAATGGACTACGTACTAAAGGAATTGAAATTGGGATTTTGTTGGTGTTTGGGGACAAATTTTTAAAATTAGGGTTTAATAATCTTTTTAGAAATGTATTTTATGTAGTTGATTGCTGATAATTTTTTTCTTTTCTTCAGGAAATTGTTAAGCCAGAAGGGAAACCGTCATCTTTGAGAAGCGTTCGGGTGAAACCGGACCGACAAAAAGACAAACAATTACAGAGTGAAAAAGACAGCGTCAACAACAATAATAACAATGAAAAATGGCAACCGTCTATAGAAAAATCGGAAGATGGAAACGACGTTAAAAAAGTAGAAAAATTGGTAATTAAAACGGAAAGTATGACTGTGAAAACGGAACTTTCCACTGTAATAACACAAACCCATCCCGTAAAAATAGAATACGACCCGGTGAAAACTGAAACCGAAGAAAAAAATGGTGAAATTAAAATAGAAAATACAAATCTACCCGTGACAATATCAGTGAAAATAGAAACCAACCTTAAAACCGAAACAAATCCAATAAAATTAGAAGAAACTTCTTTGGTAAAAATAGAAAACAGTCCAATTCCCATAAAAACCGAAGAAACCGAAAATAAAGAAATAAAAATAGAGATGGAAAAAACGGAAACAGCAGCAACACCCGTAGCTGTAAAAGTACCTGTAAGTGAGGTTATGTCACCGGTAGAAGGAAAAGAAAACATACCGCTAATAAAATCACCAGAAAAGAATCTGGAAATCATAGAAGTACCTTATAGACCGAAAGCTCCCGAAACCGCCAGTCTGGAACCCGGAAGTTACAAGAATAATTTCATTGGCGAAATTAAAAAGAGAAAATTGGATATTTTAAAAGAAGGTGGATTGGAAGTAACGCCGGTAAGAACTTCGACGCAAAAAGACGGTCGACCGTCGGTTATACAAACCCCGCCAGTACAACTAATCCCAAAACCTCTCAAATCTGAAACGATGCCGCCTCCAACCAGTGTTCCTTTAAAAAGAACTCACGCAATAGTTCCTCAAACGTTAAATATCAGCCAAGTACATTCGACGCCTACAAAGAAATCACCCGCTCCTAGTTATAGTTTCGTAAACGGTGCTTCACCTCCTAAAGTCGTCCAATCGAGGTCGATTTATACCTACTCAGAGAAAACTATATACGGGAATCCCAAAGACATTCTTAATCCTATCGTACACGCACCGAAATTCGTCGATTCGGTACTAAGACAACCCGGAGGAGATCCGGTTGATTTATCGGTCAACAGCCCGCAAAAACCGATCGTCGAAATAATGAGGATACCACAAACGTCTGCAAATTCACCTTTCAATCGAGACAGTGTCACTAAAAACTTGTACAAGACGAGTTCGATAATGGACGGTAGACGATTAGGTCCGAACTTGGAAATAACTTTGGTCGGACCGAACAGCAAAAATAATTATCCTCGGACGCAACAAAAGATGTACAATAATAATTATCAGACGGGTGCGTCTACTACGCACGTCGTACCGCCGCAAAAACGTGTCTCGACCGACTGTTACGCTCCGTCGAAAATAACTAAAAACGAAGAAAACGGAAAATACAAACCCAAACAACACACGGATTTCAACTTGATGATGAAACACGAATCGGCGAAACCGGCGGCGTCGAGTCGGCAACCGCAGCAAAATTTAAAACAATATTCGAATACTTTACCGGCTTTCCCGCCTTATTTAACGCAATTCTACGAACATACTAGTAAAAATATGCCGCCCTATCTGCCTTTCATAGATCCCACTATGTATTACACTGCAGCGATGCAGAATTTATATTCCACCAATAATTTAAACTCGGCGCCGATCTTACCGATGCCCACGCCCGAGCAGCTCAAATTGTATGCGGAATTAATGGCGCACGGTAGGATGCCTTATCCTTTCCAGATGCCGCAGGATACTAGCAAGTTGAAGAAGCAGTAAGATAGCGTTCGATATGGGATGGAACACGTCCATTTTTAAAAGATTAATACGGATCATTCTCATTTTCGTGTCGTCACAAAATATTCCAATTGTTTTTCATTATTTTTTTGTTATTCTGGTCATTTTTTTGGTTGGTTACTAAGTAAATGGATCGAATTTTGCATATTTTTCTACCGTGCAACTCCGAAGGCGGCTGAAGAGTCAAGCGACAGACCGCAGGGAATAGTACTGTGTGTTATATGTTTATACGAAGCGGATATTGAACGCGAAGACTTTCAACGATCTAGATCCAGCAATAGTGGATCAAAATAATAAGTTTTTGGCGAGGAGAATTTGATTCATCTGTGCTTTATCAATCAGTCAATAGCTTTGTCAATTAACAAATGTTTTTTCATCAACTATGATCATTTCCCCATCCAACAAAAAGCACAAAAATTCGTTCGACATCTTAAAACCGATTGCCGGGCGCCGGTCTGTGGTTGCTGTCTGCATTGATCCGACTCAGCGTTGCCACAGGTGGCCTGCCCCTTGCCACCACTTTTCGAAATCTGGCCCGTTTTTCCCGCCTGTCCACTGTGAACAGTGTGAACTGTTTCTCGTTCATTACTGACTAAACTGAACACAGCCAATGACAGTCATGCCTCATGCCCTGCTGCTGTTATTGAAGAATTACAAAGGAGTATTTGTCCTTTTAGATTTTATGGTTGGGTTGGGGTTTGGTCATAGAGAAATAATAAGTTTTTCTCTATGGTTTGGTCAATGTTTGGTGACTTTGGTATTGTTCCCAAATAAGGAAAATACAAAATTATCAGTTCCAACACAGTTTAACACGAAAAAAAACGAGTCAAGATTTGGCCCAAATTCCGAAAATCTGGCCCTTTTTATACGTAAAATCTGTCTCGGAATTTTCAGATCCTGTGGCAACACTGATCCGACTGTAGTATTGAAGTTGCCGTCTGCAGTTGCAGTCAGTTAATATGGCAACCTTCGGAACAGCACATTTAGGTATATGGTTACTTATTAAGCAGGTCGCGCACGACACGGATCGGCACGGCACAGCATTGCCCAACGTTTTGCATTGTTTATATTTCATTATATTCCCGCGCAATCATTCAGATCGTCACAGTAGTGACTGTTCGACTCGACTCGTCCAGAAGGTGACAGCTAACTTTGGCATACACTGAGAATCATAATAAATGCTTACAGCTTTACACGAATCACACTGAGAAAAAGTATTTCAGCATAAAGTAGGTACTTCTGGACCTTTCAGTGACAATATAAACGTGAAATAGATAATTTAAAAACGTAATTTCAACCTACAAGCAAATCTGAGACTGTAAAGATCATAAGAAAGAGGGCTACATGTGATCCTATGACATATGACGACTAATTTAAAACATGGCGTCTGTAGACACGGTTTTATCGCTTCTTGTTGTTGGTGTATTCTATGGCGAGGTTAAAAGTCGAGTCGATCCAAGTCGAGAGAATTTAGAGGGCGTCATGCTTTTCACAGAATAAAAATAGCCAGAAGGCTAAGTCGTGTCCCTTTTCGTGACATCTCCAGGAGAATCTAACGTTAATCAGTATTTAAAGTATTGAAGTTTGATCCTTTTCTTTTTAACCAACATTTTTTATCAAATGGTATAATTTTTTATGTTAAGAAATTTCCATACATTCTCTTTTATCCGTTTCCGGTCCTCTGTAAAGTTTTTCGTCCATTTATTCCGAGGAATCCAGATTCTTCATTTTTATTCTGGTTACTCCTAACTCAAAAATTTTGAAATAAGTCCCATAGCGGAGTTGATTTTTTAAAAATAATTGAGCTCGTTTGAGGTTTTTTTTTAAATATGTTGTTTTATTCAACATACTAATAATAATATTTTGTAAATGATGAAAATATATATTCTCACTTATTTCTAAATTACTGAAATGAGAATGTTGGCGTTTTTAATAATTTTTAAAAGCATAGTTATTAAAAAAAAAACTCGAGAAATGTGAAGATTTTAATAAATAGTAGCTTTTTATAAACATTTTAAACCTGTAACGTTGTTGAATTTGTCAAAATGTTGTCGATTATCTTGCTAATTTTGTAACATTCTCGTCTCATTCGCTTAGGATTATTGTAAATGTTATTTACTACGTGTTTTTTCATGTTTTAAAACGTAAGTGTTAATATGGTCAGCTTGTAAATATAACGGCCAGATTTAAAATTAGTGTCTGTGATTTTATTATAGATAATACCAAACTAGATTTTGTATATAATGTGAAATAAATAATTGATTGTTTTCCTTTTAAGTTGATAATGTTTCTTTTAATCGTAACAGTTCTGAAATCTTTTTCAACATAAATCTTTAATTACTGATGCCAACTATAGAACCCAGAAATACCCAAACTTGCATAGACCACTTTAGAGCACCACTAACTCCAATTTAAGGGGCTAAATTAAATCCAGTATGGTCCATATTAACTGTCAAAGTGAGGAACAACAGAATAAACTACCAAAGGTTCAGTTCAATTTAAAATTCACACGTTCAAACTAAGTTTCAGAACTGTTGATCTTATTGGAAAATGATCGATTTCCTATTTTCTCGAGTTAGTCAATTACTTTAGGATTTTTTTAATGTAAATAGTGTTAAATTTTATAATTATGCATTGGTTTACTTTGTTGATATACCTCCACTGCAAATATATACAATTATTATATTGTATTTTTATTTTATCTTAATTATTACCCAGCCCTGGAGCTAAGGGGCGCCAAATCCTTGGACAAGAATTCGAAAAATCGAACAAGTGAAGTATCTTCCTACAATTTCATATTTAAAGCCGAATTTGAAGAGCTAGTATATGAAATTAATGAAAAATCAGGAGTCTTCGACCTGTTACGATATCTATATAGTTTATTTACAATAAAAAGACGATGACGTTGCAAAACAAAATATTGTGATGTTGCCAACCTGTAGTTTTTTTCTTTACTTAAAGAAAACTAGAAAAGTCAATCTGATGTTAGATTGTCATTTACATTTAAATATGTAACAATAATATTAATAATAATGAATACAAATAGCGAATACTATTACTTACGTCTCTTACCTCAGTAAGCGGGACCACAAAATAGCTTAACAAAGATGTTACCATCTCTCGACATTTACTATTTAGCTGCTTTGGCATTTTATTAACTACCTACTAATAATTAGTTATGAAAATAACTGTTTTTTTAAATCTTAGAAACAATGAATTTAAAAGCACCAAAAAAACTTATAAATATTAGACGATGATCGAATGTCAATAAACGTCAAAACAAACTGGGGAATTTTACCAGTTGATCTGACAACGTCTCGAAGTTTTGCCAACCCGTTAGCTGTAAATTGCCCTGGCTGTTGAGGATAAATTGTATTTACGGTTGGTACATTAATATTTATTCTGATAAGCAGAAAATTAACTAAAAATGACATCATCGTCTTATCGTAAAAATCCTATACAAGCATGACTTGCAATAAGTGGTTTAGACATTAGGTAAGAATGGACAACTCGAGAAAAGTCAAGTTGATATGGAAAACCAAATGAAAAAATAGAAGATGAAGAGGCAGGCCTAGAAGAAAATGGGATGATATATTGCTTTCTTTTATTCCCAATTCCTGACTAAACAGTTAATTTTGACATTTGATATTTGTCAGACACCAACTATATTGTTATAAGCAATGCTTAAAAGACAACCCTTGTACAAAGCGTCTTTCTGACAAATTTTAAACGCGCTACGTATTTATGGAAAAAGTAATAAAATTTGCAAAAAACAACGATTTTTTATCAAATTTCCTTGAACCTGTACTGTATTATTATGAAAAAAAAAAACGTTGACATTTAAAAATGTTATTTTAGTGAAGTAAGTATGTGAAGATAAGGCGTAAATTCTATTGTATGGATAAATGTAAAGAAATTACTTGATAACATGCTAATATTTTATATTTAAATTTTACCTTTTAACTACTATTTTTGTTTTAATGAGCTCGAATGTTATATTGAAGGTAATTACCGGAATTACCATTCCTATTGCCATTAAAAATTGAAAAAGTTTCGAAAAATATATGAAATTACAAAGAAAATAAGTAATAAGATTTTACAAATTAGTGGTACGAAATTCTAGATTTTTATAACTTTTTGGGAACATTAAGCTATTCTTCCACCGACCGGATCGGACACGGTGCGGTTCCGAAAAGTCGGGCGGCCGATATTGATATTACACTTGTAAATTGGTGGTCGAGTGGCCAGAATTATGCCCAGCATAATATAAGGTTTTATGAAGGAAGATATATGTACGGAAAAAAGATGGTAACTACCGTGAAGCCATTTCTTTCGAGCAAAATCCTAGCGACAGAGGAAAAAACCGTGAATGCAGGGTCACGTCCTACGAGAACTACGCTGCCATGCCGTGTCCGTTGCGAATGAAAGATTTCATTCCAGTTTGATTAATAAACATTTGGTTGATAATTTTTCCGAATTTATCCGAATCAATGTATGCTCCCAGAGAGGTATGGCGATCGGCGACTGAGCGAATAGCGCCTTAATTTGGGTAGCAGCTACTCAGAAGCAAGTAGAAAAAACCCTCCCGCTTAAATACATGAATAGGTGTATAGGCGAAAAAGTAGCCTATTAGCGACTGGCGGATGTGGAGGAAAACGTACCTTAACGCCATGTTTACTCGTTCGCCGCGATTTTGCAGAAGTCGCGATAGCGAAACTTCCGCGCCGGGTTGGGGGGTCCTTGCGCTTGTCGTGCGAGGAACCCCCTCCTCGCATGCTTTCTGTTGATTACTCTTCTACTTGTCGTTTTGTTTTCCCAGTAATTTGTTTTGTTATGTTCAATCTTTGTACTTGGTATTATTTGATTAAATCTGCCCTTGAAACATTTTTCTTTTGCCTCCTCCCACCTCCACCGCCACTCCGACTACGATAGCCCAAATTTAAAAACTCCAATTTCCACCACCCCTAACATCCATACTGTGTCCATTCTGTAATTGTAATAATCCTTTATTTTTTTTTAACAAAAAAAATTTGTATAGATTTAGCCCCAATGAAAAATTAATCCCAACTCCTATTCTAATCTCTGGCTGTAAACAATATTATTTTTTCCCAAAAATTTAAGTTTATCTGTTTATATACAGAATCCAAAGAAATGTTTCTAAAAAAAATATTATAAATATACGTCGCATATTTTTTGGAACTCATCTAAATGTCCACAATATTATCTTTCACGCATTAAAATGATTGATATATTTACACGGGTACATAATACCGGAGGATTTTATTATGAATTGGTCGAAAAATAATAAATACTTTCGAGTTTACTTCTAAAAGTCAAACAAAATATTTCATTACAATACTGTACAAGGTTGCGATTAGGTATCAGAGTATTAGGTGGAATAGTTCGGAACTGTTTCAAGTCATAGCCAAGTATTTGGATGGAAAATAAATGCAGACGTTCTAATTCTTCTAAAATACGAATTGAAATTTCGATATAAGTTAAGAAATCGCTTCGCTTGATGCAATCGCTGACCCTATACCAGAACGTCTCTTTTGCCTACTGTTTAGCTAATAAGCCTATAAAAAACGGACTTGGAGCGAATGGAGGTGACGACGGGGGTATACTTTGGTGTAAGATCACATTTTTGTTGTGTTTATGTAGTCGGAACTTACATAGATACTTGCAAACATGCCAATTTTACCGAAAATAAAAGTAATGAAAATATTAGAAACTTTCTGAAACCAAAAAGAACTCATAACTCGAAAAATAGAGGAGTTAGAACGGTCTAATGACCACCAATGAAAGCAGGGGGAATTTTTACTTTCACTTGTGAATTTTGAATCAATAATTCCCAGACTATTACCTGGAGGTGCTGTCAAATTCAAGTCACTGAAAAAAACATCTGAAAACCTATTTTACAATTTTAAGAAATCAAATTGCATTCCATTTACTTATAAACAAAAATGTTTCAAATATTTTTCATTATTCAGCCAATCCGTTCCTTGTATTTAGCTCAGTTTGCTCCTGCTCATTGAGAGCAGTTCTTTCGCTACTTTTTCTGATGGTTCTTTCAAGAATTTCTTCCCATGTGCTTGCCTAGGCGTATTCTTCCAGTGTTTATTGTGTTGTTCTTTTACCAACCCTTTTAACCATGAAACCAATGAAATAAATAATGAGATTGAATGTCGTTAAAAAAATGATGTTGAATAACGAAAAAAAAAATTGAAAGTGAATAATGCAGGTTCTTGCCTAACTAACCTATTAAATTTGGAGGTAAACTAAGCCAGTTCGCAGGGCTTTGTTACCTTATTGATCTTAAGAAAAAAATGTATTTAAGCAAAACTAAAAAAAAAGCAATTTTAGGGCGGCACTAATTTTCTTTCCTAAAAGAAAATTAGAAACAAAATCAAATTTAATGGTCAGCTAACTTTTAATCTGTTTAAAAAAAGAACTTTAAGTTTCTGTATAATAAATAAAACTAACAGATTAAAAAAAATGTATATAATTACGGTATTAATATTACAAAAAAGATGGGTTAATAACAATAAAAAAAAAATACGTAGCACACTAGAACTTTTGTTTGTGAAGATAAAATTGTACTGTAACATGAGACTCTTAATCTCAGGGTCGTGGGTTCGTGCCCCACGTTGGGCGCCAATGAAACAATATTTAAATAATTGATCGCCAATGATACCGAAATGTTGATTGAATGTCGTTAATCAAATCTAAAGGTTAGCTAACTTTAATCTATTCAAAAAAAAGAACTTAAAGTTTCTGTACAATAAATAAAACCATATCAATATAGAAATTATATAAGTATATTTTTTTTATCTTGATAGTTTTATTTATTATACAGAAACTTAATGTTCCTTTTTTTAACAGATTAAAAGTTAGCTGACCTTTAGCCTAAAATAGCTTTTTCTGGTTTTCTAGTTTTGCCAATATTATTTTGTTTTTCTTAAGATTAATAAGGTAACAAAGCCCTGCGAACTGGCTTAGTTTACCTCCAAATTTAATTGGTTAGTTAGGCAAGAACCTGCGGTATTCAACATCATTTTTTTTTCAAC
>CAJUYG010000420.1:122420-142091 GCA_910591675.1 Galerucella calmariensis
TTTGTGCAAATAGTAATACACGTGTAGTCAGCGAGAGATACCTCCATATATTATCCTAGGATCAATTCTATTACACAGTTCTCAGTTTAGTTATTTCGCAGCGGAGATCAACTTGATAATTTTCGTAGTCGTTGTTTAGAATTTGTGTTATAAAGTATAATAATATTGAAAATATCGCGTTGATTATCATGTTCCTATAGCCTTAGGATGAAGTTTTAGTGTATTTATTTGATGGGAAGTTAATTTCAATAGAACAAAAGGTAAAGTACTTAGCTATATAGTTGCAATATTTATTTCAGTTTTAATAAATTTAGATTATTATAAAGGTACAAAAATAATAATATACATAATTAGAAATTAAAAATAAAACAAACGATATGTGAAAATTCATAAAACATTTGTTTATAACTTAATCCAGAAATTTTGTCACCACAGTTATTTCAATCCACACACTTAATTGATGTCAAGATAATATAATTAGAAATTTGAAAATTACTTATTAAAAACTATACCTTTCACTAAAAAGCAATATCTACACTCTTTACTTAAATATGACAATTATTGTAATAGAAAATTGTGATTAAGTAAATACACACTTTTAGAATATTTATAATGACCCTCGTAACATTAACAAGGAAAAATAGATAAATATATGCATATTATTATTCAACTAGGTTAACATTCATTCTATTTCAAAAAATGTAGTATGCAATTTTCTGTTGTCGTTGTTGATAATCTCTTTATTTATAACTACCCACTTTCAATCAAAATAACAAGCACCAAATTATATTGACTTGTCTTTGAATCAAAATCAATTAAACTTTAAAGTAAATTATTCGACCTCGGCTGAAACCGCAAACTAGATTACAGAAAAAGTGAAATATTTTTCTATTTGTATGATTTGATTTATCTAATAAAGCAAATAGTACTACAATGATATCAACAATGGGTACATTTTTGACAGCAGGTTTAATTTAATTGTGGTGAGTGTAGATGAGGCAGGCCAGTGCAAATTTGGAACATGGCAGCTCGAAAAATTTTTGAAAAACTTAAATTCTTTTCATTACTGTAATGCCATATATCGATATCTCGCCTTTAAATTTTGCACAGAGGTTCATAATGTGATAGTCTTTTGTATTCCATATTCAAAATTCGCTGACAAACGATACGAGGGTCGAAAAAATTGGAAAATAAGAATTTTCGAAAAAACTACCACATTATTTTCGTTACTGTAATGACATATATCGATGTCTCGCGTTTAAATTTTGCACAAAGGTTGAAAATATAATAGTTTTTCGTATTCCATATTCAAAATTCGCTGACAAACGATACGAGGGTCGAAAAAATTGAAAAAAAAGAAATTTAAAAAAAAATTACAACATTCTTTTTATTACTGTAATGCAATATATCGATGTCTCGCGTTTAAATTATGCAAAAAGGTTGATAATATAATAGTTTTTCGTATTCCATATTCAAAATTCGCTGACAAACGATGCGAGGGTCGAAAAAATTGGAAAATAAGAATTTTCAAAAAAAATCACATTATTTTTATTACTGTAATGCCATATATCGATGTCTCGCGTTTAAATTTTGCAGAAACGTTGATAATATAATAGTCTTTTGTATTCCATATTCAAAATTCGCTGACAAATGATACGAGGGTCGAAAAAATTGAAAAAAAAAGATATTAAAAAAAATCACAACATTTTTGATAATGTTGTGATTTTTTTTTAAATTCATATTTCTCAATTTTTCCGCCCCTCGTATCGTTTGTCAGCGAACAGCTACAGAAGAATGTAGTAAATTTTCATGGTGGGATATGGATATAATCGAATTTATTTTAATATTAACGTTGGCATTGACTTAGTACGTATCTACATTATCTAAAAAGAGTGATTCTTCGATTGGGTTTCATTTAATGAATGTTATTTTTAGAATAATCTGTTTTGCAAACTAGAAAGAAGACTTACTGCGGAATAATCATGTTTTTTTTTTCTATTCTATATAGTTAAAGCTTCTTTGAAAGTAATTTTTGTTTTCATCGAAATTACTTTCTAGGATCTTATTTCTCACCCAACTACACTGCACTGTCACGGCAAATTTATCACTTCTAAATATATATTTGAACGGTAATGGTATCAGGGTTCTATTGTCATCGCTACCTGCGGTTCACTATAAAGGAAGAACTTAGCGAAAGTTGCTAACTGAACACTTATTTACCTGAAGAGGCACTTACAATTCTGTATAATCCTTTGAATCACCCTGAAGTGTTTCAGACACGTTTTAAATTAATATTAGCTCTACAGCTATCAATATGATAAAAATACACTATAACTCGAGATAAACATTAATTTTTAAATCTAAATAATATTCTCAATAATTTGTTACAGAATATGCCACAAATAGAAGTAGAAGATATAATGTGCGATCAGAGCATAATCCATCCTGAAGTAAATGGTCAATTTGACAGTAAAGTGTCATATTCAGTTATACCGGCAAGGTAAGACACGTAGATTTTTAAACCATAGTAATTCCATACCGTAAAATCTGGAAAATACGGTGGCTTTGACTAACAACTATTTATTATTTCAGTAAATTGTGGGTGGTTATTGATATAATAGTCCGCTCAATTTTACCACCTATTTCGACTGTTTGTTACACCGTCTTCAGAAACCCACAAGTAGTATTCCAAAATGTAAGAGATCAAATATTTCCAGCCGTAGTTGCATTCATAGCGAACAACGTTTCAAGATCATTAGCGTCAGTGCAAAATATTTCTCTACCAGGCAAGTTAATTTTTTTACTGTTATTTTTTATTTGGGAACCTTTATGTAGGCGATATAGGTCACCTGGGTGCGTGCCATATGCACCAGGCAGCAGCGGTGCTGTCAAGGTCCTATCCATTGGACTTGAAGGCTAGAGCCAGACAGAAACGCTGGAGGGGTGCGACCAGAGATGAAGTACAGGAATGGATGGATGAGGAAATGGAGAGAAGGTGGGATGAGGATGAGGGCGCGCTAAAAGGAGCGATTGGGAGCAGGAGAAATTGGGTGGACCGGAAATTCGGGGAAGTGAACTACTTCTTGACGCAGGTGCTCACAGGGCATGAGTCGAGAGTGGGTTACCTCCACAAGATTGGGAAAAGAGAAACTGGAGTGTGCGAGAGATATGAAGTGGAGGATGATGAGTTTAGATGTTGAAAGAACGAGGAAGTTTTGAAGAAGTTGGAAAATAAACTGGGAGAGGCGGTGTATTGGGAAAATATGGTGGAGATTATGTTGAGGGGCGAGGAGGAATGGATGAAGATAAGTGGCGTAGTAGAGAGCATGATTAGGGAAAGAGAAGGACTCGACATGGCATGTAAGAGGTAGGAGTGATAGGGAGAAGATGACGGAGAGTGTGAGGGACCGCCGCCCGTCTTGAAGTATGCTAGGGTAGTGATTCCAAGGCGGGAGTAACGGCAAGTTTGAGGTGGGTTTGGTTGGTAGGCATTCCCGTAGTCCAACAGTCTGGGAACTGGTTAAGGACCCATTCGAACATAGGTTTTCCATTTCGGCCCAAAAATATGCCTCAGGTGGCACATTAGCCTCTCCGAAGATTATCTGTCTTCTGGAGTCCAATGTCTGACAGTCAGACATTTTTATTTGATTCTGCATCAAATGCTCTTATAAATGCTAGACATATTTTTTTATACCTTTTTACTTAATTCCTCACTGGAAAAAAATATGATTTTGTGTGCTGAATCCTTTCCTTAATCTACTTTGCAAATATCATCAAACGTATTTTATAGTAAATTGATTCCTCTCTGTAATTATTGCAATCCTTTCTTTATAGTAACTTTAAGAATAACCCAAGATCTAGATGGACATAACAGAGCTGTTATTACTGGTGAAGGAGGTGAAGATACAGAGTTGGAATCTTCGGAAAAATCTGTTGAAAGTATCGTTTTGTTCGAACCGAAAGATATTGAAATTGATGTTATATTTTTACACGGTTTACACGGAGGGATCGACAAAACATGGAAACAAGGTAAGACTAAGATATTTTATAGATTCTATATTTAATTAACCTTTATATAATATGTTGATATTATAACAACACATGTCAATATTAAAATAAGTTATCAATCAATTTGTAAAAGGGAATAATTAGGAAATATACTTTTTCGGCAACCACTCGAAAAGTACCCATTTCCCCGGACGCTTTTTCTCTACCGACCTAGTCCGGGAAAAGAATTACATCGTTCTTTTCATTGTACTTAATAACCAATTAATAGTATGAAAATCTAGATAGGTATCGGACATTGAAGGCTGAGGAAACATATGCACACAATTGGCCTAGCAGATGACAGCCTATGCAGGTTCTGCCAGGAAGAAGATGAAACCGCGGAGCACATACTCTGTGAGTGCGAAGGCCTAGCAAGGGTGCGGTTCCCCCTACTCGGAGAAGAAAAAGCGATGACAGAAAGCTACGAAAGGGAGGCGATATCCAGGCTAATAGGTCTAATAAAAAGAATAGAGCTAGATATATCGAGCTCTAAATATAGGGAGGACCACAATAGATCTGCAAAGGTCGCAGTGGGATAGGACAAAGAGCCACTCCAATTCTAATCTTATCTAGATAGGTATGCTTTAGAAAAATGCAGTCATTACCATAGCAACCAAATAACGACCAATTTGACATTTTGATTATTAAAAAGTTTCCATGGTTTTTGATCGCGATTATTGCTTTGAATAATGGAAAGCATCAGTGAAAACGAGTTTGAAAATATGCCTGACGAAATTTCCAGTGCAGCAGCAGCTGCTACAGCACAATTATTACCTACAAAATCAAGGTTTAGGTACCAAAACGTTAATAATTTGTTCACGAATGTATGTATGTATGTATTTATTTTGGGGTGCCATTTACTGAGACCTAAAAGATCTACTGCGTCCCATTACTTCTACTTAGTTTCTGAGGAGAGTCTCAGAAACTGGAAGCTCATTTAGTCCTATTTCCCGGTTGAATTCTAGGATATCTGCAGCCTTCAACTTAGGTAAATGTTCCTCGTCTATCCAGTAATCTCCCTGGTGCTGTGCTCTAGGATTCTGAAGTGTTGTGCAGTTGGAAAGTATGTGGATGGAGGTTTCTTCTTCCATGCCACAAAATCTATACTCTTTTTCCTCCACTATTTTGAGCTTTTTCAGGTGCCCATTCAGTCGACAATGTCCCGTTATCCCTGTTAAAACTCTTAGCGCAGTTTTACCTCTTATGTATTCATTTGATCTTCTTTTCTCGGCTTTACCTATTTCTTCCAATATTACATTGGGGCTGATTCCGCAATAGGGTTCAGGTCCCCCAAAAAGGTATTTCAGTCCCCCTCTTTGCTAGTTCATCTGCTATTTTATTTCCTTCTATTCCAGCGTGTCCTGGAATCCATAATGAGGTGACTATATTGTTCTCGCCTAGTTCATTGAGTTTGTCCAGCTTTCCAACTGCACAGCAATTCAGAATCCTCGAGCACAGCACCTGGGAGATTGCTGCATAGAAGAGGAACGTTTACCCAAGTTGAAGCCTGCAGATATCATAAAATTCCTCCGTCCAGGAAATAGGACTAAAGGAGCTACTAATCTCCGACACTCTCATCAGAAATTAATTAGAAGTAAGGGGGCACAATAGATCTTTTAGGTCTCAGTGAATGTCACCACAAAATAATATATACATACATACATACATGGTTTGCCAGGGCAGTCCCAGACCAGTCTAGATTCCAATGCTGCCTGACTATTTTAGAGTATAATATTTTGGCCTCTATTATTTGATTACTCCATATTTACTTCCATTAATCTAGGAGATTATACTTTTACAAATGAAATGATTGTAAAGAAAACAGATATGCTTTGTTAGACGAACAAATACATAAAAGGAAGGAAATTATTTCATTAAACTACTGATAAAAGATTCTGGAATGTAAATCTTTTATATCAAGTCAACTTTACAATCAACCTATTGAAATGAAATGCCAATTTGCAGGTCAACTTCTTTTTTGTACAGGGAACGTCGAATATACATTGGCGAACACAAAATTGTTGTCACTTGCAAATAATTTTTGGAGGAATAATAATAAGGTCAGGATTGTTTTTCTGGAATTGTCATCTGTAACTTTACATATTTGACGTTAAAGACCACCATATTCACTTACTGTGATGCCATATATTGATGTCTCTCATTCAAATTTTGCACAAAGGTTGATAATATAATAGGTTTTCGTATTCCATATTCAAAATTCGCTGACAATCGATAAGAGGGTCGAAAAAATTGAAAAATAAGAATTTTCAAAAAAAAATCACAACATTCTTTTTATTATCCAAAATTAATGAACATTAAATGCATTTTCCCCAATTCAGGTCCTCTTTAATTCATTTTAAACTTTATGCTCATTATGCCCCTTTCAAGTGTCCATTTGCCCCAGCTGATGGGGCAAAATAGGCATTTGACAAAAATATTAGAAACTGTCAAATGGTACTTTACGCATTCATTTTAAAGAATGATGATAGTGCTTTTTGTAGCTTGTTACGTATAGTTAATACATTTGTGAAATACTGTTTTCCTACTGTAAACGGATTAGACTTTATTAGACAACTTGCTTAAAGTGCTCATTATGCCCCTGTCTCCCCTACAATTCTCAAATGAGAGTTTTCGACTCATATTTGATGGTGGATCGTTCATTCATTCATACGCTTGGGTTGGGCTCGACAGCCCATGCACTTGAACTGAATCTTTGTACCATTACCCATGTTAACTACCTACTTCCATTCCAGACGCTTCGTGTCTTTTATATAGGCCACCGGTTTATCTGGAGGGATCTTCAGTAGTTGTGATAGTTGTGTTATTTCCACTCCAAAGTGCTTCCGTCTGAGTCCTTGTAAGTTCTCACAGAAGCAGAATATGTGAGTAGGTGTTTCATCGTAGAGTGCACATAGGTTCACTAACTTTGCCCATCCTGTGCAGATGCTTCTTCAGGGTACAGTGTCCAGTCACCAGATCGTTAACTGTCTTCAAATTTCTCTTACCCAGTTTCAACAGCCTGGACGAGAGTTCCTTGTCTAACTTATTCAGTAGGCTATAAGTATGGAGGTGTCCTCAAAGAAGGCTGGGGAATTGCAATTGCAAGAAAGATAATACGAAGCAACATAATTGAAAGTATGATTTTCCGTTTTTAGGTACTTGGAGAACAAGTAAACATAAGCTGAGCAACCAATCGCCGATACGGAGGCAGTCTACAGGAAACATGTACGTTCCCCCTAAGGATCATCCGTTGAAAAGGACTCTTTCTAAAATGTATTCGAGAGTACCGAAAAAGATGGCCAAAAGGGAAGATAATAACGAACTTCCGTACATGAGTAATGAAGAAGAAGAAATAATAAGTTCTAGCGATTATACTGATTGTTGGCCCAGAGATTGGATACCGAAAGATTGTCCAAAAGCCAGGATAATTGCTATTAACTATACAACTGACGTTCTTTGGTGTCCGACTTGGACGAGAAAAAGGAAAAGGTGAGTGTGGTTTATGATTTTGTCCATGACTATTTGATAATTTTAACATTTTACGTGTGCTTCTTCAAGTATAATGACGTACATTATTCACAAGTGAATAATATAGGTGTGGATTATGAAAAGATTACATGACACATAATTATATTGGAGATTATTCATACAAACGACACAATATATTGTAATGTTTTTCTTATTTATTTGAACTGTTTTATCGTGGGATAAAATTATACACTCACCATGGCTAATTACTATTGATTTATTAAAGAAACATTTACTTATTTACACTCGGTATGATAATTGTCCTAATTTATCTTCAACACTATTTATATATTCACTTTCTGTTCACTCACTGTATACTGAAACTGTTTACTGATTCACTGTATACTGAACAACTCCTCGACTCACTCGAAACCCGCGTATATATAGTCCTTCGAATCTCTAGAACTTTCTTGAATTCACCGCCTTCTATGCTGTTCGAGAATCTTTCTAGAAAGGTCGCATTCATAGTTTGCGACAGGACCGGCTTCTGAATGACTGAGTTCGTAACAATATTAAATAAAAAATTTCACCTCGATCCGGTTTCGCACCCATGTCTAAAATTTCTCGCGTTACCAAGTCAAAGCCGAAAATCATCAGGCTATGAAGACTTTATGTATGATAGTATTAAGATGTTGTATATATAGGAGTAGATCGTTTTATATGCAGTTTTTTATCTAGTGTGTATGATGTATGTCACTGCAAAAGTGACGTTTTAAATAATTTATTGCTAATTGCAAGAATTTCAATAACTATATTGGTGTTTGATTGATATTACTGGAAAATTTAATATGAAAAGTGAATCAGACATCAGACAGTGAATTGAATACTTATTAAATGTATATATAGTGTTTTAGTTTGACATGTATACCTTTCAACAGGTAATTCATAGTCGTGGTCAAAATGTAGCATTCTATTCGCATACTATGTATGCACAAACGTGAATAATAGCCATCATTATATGCTTGTTGAATAATAAACTATTATGGAGATATACAGATTGCGAAAAAGCTTTTCGAACCATGCGATTAACACAAGTACAAGGAAAATATGAGAAAAACAGCTTGAAAGAGAGATAAATGATAATTGTGCGTAGTCAGCGAGGGCGTGCACTTAGTTCCAGAGGCTGGCCGAATGTTCATTGCCCCCCTATTTTAACCGCCGTTGCCAGAAGCGCAGATTGATTTGTACAAATGATATTTTTGTCTCGTTATCGTTGACTTTTTCTCGAGCTCATGCACTATTAGGTAAAACTAAACTCTTTCATCCGGCAACAGTGTTCTTTACAGAGAGAATTCACTAGTTGGTGGTATTCAGTATGCTCCCAACATGGAAGGAGTGAAGGTGTTAATTTGCGCTCCCGGCAACATCGGATAAGATAGGGGGACAATGAACATTCGGCCAGCCTCTGGAACTAAGTACACGCCCTCGCTGACCACGCACAATTATTCTTTCTCTCTCTTTTAAGTTGTTTTTCTCATATTTTCCTTGTCGTACTTGTGTTAATCGCATGGTTCGATCTGTATATAAAGTTGTCAACTTTTTTTTGTTTCAGAACAAATTTGATTGTTAGGAGTAATGAAATGATAGAAGAATTAATAAAAATAGGAGTAGGGAGGAAACCCATAATGTGGGTTGGTCACTCTAAGGGAGGATTATACATCAAACAGATAATGATCAATGGTAAATAGATAAATCGATTCACGTAAATAAAATAACTTTTACACATTTTTTAAGATTTGTAAATCTTTTAAGAAATTGTAGGTGCATCTTAGGCATTCTGAACATTAACATTATAGTTATAGTAGCATGATACGAGGAACTGTAACAGTATTTTTCTCCAAATTTGCCATCCTCTCTCTTATCTTAAGACTTTCTTAAGTACACTCCAATCCAACCGGTATCTCGTGAAATGAGGTGACGATGCGCCGTAACAAATTTGAAAGTGGGGATCCAGCAAAGCCAATCGTGCGGTAGACGTTATGCAGTGGGCAGCTCAATATTTTGACACTGTTGCATTGTTTCATTTACTCGCGTTATTTGGAGTTGATTTTGTTGTTATCTTACGTTTTGTATTTGTGTATTCTGTTTTAGTTATTTTAGTTTTACTCATTTCATGCCTAACCAAAAATAATGCCCTCATCCTTATAGTAATTAAATAGATTACACGCATATTTTATATTTTGCTTAGATATTAATTTGTAATAGTAAAGTTGATATCAAAAATAACTAATAATAGGGAATAAACCAGTTTCCATTGGAAATTACTTCCAAATTTTAAAATAAAATTCAAATTTCAATGCACTTTCCGATCACCACCCGAAGATTTCCGAACGCTATCGATGATACGTGTGATGTCATACAATTTGTTTACTTTTGTCAATATGGCCGATATTGCATTAGGTTCTGTGTAGTTGTGTGTTTATATTGTATTTTAATTAACTATTAATTGCTTCATCGACGTAAAAATATCATTTATATGTTTGTTAGAGACCATTACGTGTTAGTGTGTGCTTTTTTTATTTCTAAAAGTCAACGTAAAGTGGAAAGTGGACATAAGTATTCGATATTTCCGACGATATTTGAGGACTTTTGACAGAAAATATTTTGTCTGGAGTTTTAATAGACGCTGATTCACACTCTGGAACAATGCAATACTTGGAATACCAAGTTTTTTCGGCTTTATCCATTTTTAAAGTTTTCAGAAACAAATTAGGTCACAAAAACTCAGAGCGTGATACACGAATAAGAAAGTAAACAAATCGAGTGACGTCAACGGATGGGGCAGCCATCTTTATGACGTAAAGCGCGTTCTGGCGGACTTTCAAATTTTAATATCTAATGTTCGGGTAAATTCTATCTCAGTCTGGCCGAATACGTTCTCTCTCTGCGTACTGGAAGCTCCGCCCTGTCACGAGATACCGGTTGGAGTGAACTCTGCAGTATACTATAACTATAAGCGCCATCTATTTACAATCTCTAGAATTATTTTCTTTTCATTATTTATTATTTACGCAGAAAAACAGTGTTTCTAATGTCGCATCGCTGTAAAATATATCTTGCACGCGCCTAGTAAAATAAGATCCATATGATGGCGTGAAAAACGGTGCTAAATTTTTATTGTCTATTTTAGCATTTGAAAATTCCGAAAGGATCGAAGTAAGGAACATATTTGACCAATCCAAAGCGATAATGTGGTACAGCGTACCGCACAAAGGTTCTACATTGGCTGATTTCAATTTACCGTTATTAAGAAGAAGTGTGGAGTTACTTGAAGTACAACGAAGTAAGTAAATCTATTCATAGTTCAATATATTGTATACGGGGTGATTGATTAGTAACTTTGATCTGGTTATTGAATATCCTGTAACATTTTGACAAATATTTAAATATATTATGTAGCTTAAAGCTGCCTTCAATAGAGGTCAGTGTGGCAAAACAAAAAGTGTTTTTTCAGACAAGAATGACAGTTAAGGTCTACCATCCAAAACATAAGATTTTTGCATGTTTTTTATCATTGCGAACATCTATATTGCGTTATTAAAATAATGAATACACCCTTGAAATTTAAAATGACTTTTTAGCTGAAGACTCAACATATCGGTGGCCAATAATTCTAATGCCCAGTTTTATAAAGTAGAGTTAAATATCTCGAGTTACCTCGAGGGTTAACTCTCGGGTTAAAATACAAAGATCACTGGCGTATTACTGTAAAAAAATATAAAAGAAGAAAAAGTCGGGCCATAGAACAGTGCTTTCTTCTATGAGTCGGGTACAACAAAACCTATATAACCTCACATTTTTTGTTATATAGAGGCGTGGAAAATTGAAATTACTAAATTTAAAAATGGATTTTGGCAGTATCAGTAGGAGTGTAAACTTCTCGGAAAAAGAAGTTGTTGTACTGGCTGCATTTCTATTTCTAAAAACCCTAGGTTCTGGGGGTTCCTCAACCATTTGTATAATGTCTTCCTCATAATCAGAGGAAGTCATCAAAAATTTCAAATAAATCTCTTACGCTTTTGGCAAGTCACAATTTCTTTTCTAAGTTATTCTGTCTCTAGTTATGTCAAATGTCAGTTATATTCATTTTTGTTGATATTCCTTTAATTGTGTATGTCCATTTTCCATTAGATTTTTATAGCATCTCTAGTTAGTTGTATCTCTATTCTTCTAATTACTTTTTCCACTGACATCCGACGTATATCCGGGCTTTGGGTATGTCGTTTATTTTATTTGCTATTTTGACATATATCTAACCTTAAATTTGATAAATTCGAAAAGGCTATTAAATTTATAATTACCAGCTTCTTTTTCTGACTGAAAAACTTAAGAACTTTCTAAATGCTGATGTTTTTCCGTGTATATAGGCATATATTTTATATTGTTTAAATAAATAAAACAATAAGATTAATATTCACTTTTCATAAATAATAATTGACCGTAAACAATAAAGTACAGACCTGACGAGAACTGTCAGTGGGACGTTAGAAAAAGACGTAAGACCTACAAAAGGTACGTCTGCGTCCTATTTTGAAAGTTGTAATTTCTCCCGATTGATAGGTCGCGCTTGCGAGTAATCTAAACATCAACTAATCAAATTTTTCAAGACAAAGATTTGGGTTAACGTTTGTAATACATTTAAACGGTTTATTAATTTATTATTGTGATATTTTGATTAGGATTAATCACAGACCTACCTTTTTTCCATTTCATCCAACGTAATGTGTTAGAAGGACATTAACAAACCATGACGCACAACAAAAAGTTTATTGTATGAACTCTAAACATTGTTTGGTATATTTTATAACCAAATAGACAACTAATCAAGCACCTTGTATATCTTTAGGCAATCAGTATAGAGCAATGAACTTTATTTATTAAAAAGCTAGAAAAGCTGTTGCATTATCGATTATTGAGTGTATGAAATTATTAATTGGAAATGACTTTCTTTTGATGCATGATAATGCCCGACTTCACACCGCGAGAATCACTCAACTGTACTTAAACGAAGTAAATATAGGATTTTTACGGTAAAAAGACGATGATGTCATTTTTAGTTTACTTTCCTGCTTATCAGAATAAATATTAATTTATCCTTAACAGCCAGGGCAATTTACAGCTAACGGTTTGGCAAAACTTCAAGACGGTGTCAGATCAACTGGTAAAATTCCCCAGTTAGTTTTGACGTTTATTGACATTCGATCATCGTCTAATATTTATAAGTATTTTTGGTGCTTTTAACAGTTATTTTCATAACTAATTATTCAGACAAATCTGCAGTGTGCAGTTAATAAAATGTCGAAGCAGCTGAACAGTAAATGTCAAGAGATGGTAACATCTTTGTTAAGATATTTTGAATGAGAATGCCGAAATGGGGGGCCGCTTCTCCCGCTTACTGCTGTGAGAGACGTAAGTTATAGTATTCGCTATTTGTATTCATTATTATTACTGTCAATCTGTTGAGTACAGAAAAAACTACAGCTTGGCAACATCACAACATTTTCTTTTGCAACGTCATCGTCTTTTTACCGTAAACAAACTATATTTCTGTCACGAAGTGGCCAGCGGTAAGGTCGGTAAACCTCATAGATAGAAGTCGTGTTCCTGTTCCTTCAACTTTAAACCAGTTGCGACAAGCTCTTTTAGAGGAATGATTTTAGCAAACAAGCATACAAAAACGTGGAGGGCAACACCCGTTATTAAAAAAGTGACTCTCCAGTTTTTGCCAGCAGAGGTCGTTTCAGTTTTGATCAATTTAAGGTAATTTTTCCACAACACCAATTTGTGGAAGTTTGTTTAAAAATCTTCAACTGCCTATTGTAAATATTTACGAAATTTTGTATTTCCAGATTGTAATTTCATCTTGGATTTGCATAAAAAGTTTTTGGATATCGTTAGACAAGAAAAGCCGACAATGGATATTTTTAGTTTTATAGAAACTTCATTCACATTAATGTCGTTTATATATTTAAAAATCGTATCCTACGATTCTGCAGGTAAAAATTTATCCGAAATCAATTGCAGAAGAAGTTACAAGCACGTGTTCGTCTCCCTTGTCGATTTTTTTCCTTTGATTAGATATACAGTGTGACCCAGCTAAGATCGCAACTCTCAGTTATAGCTATTCATTGATAATCGACAAGAAACACGAATACGTGCTCGTAACTTCTTCTGCAATTCATTTTGAACAAACTTTACATGATTTCAAATAAATTTATAATTTTTTCATTTTGTTTTAGACGCAAAAATCGGTGTTAAATGCGATGTTCCTTTAGATCACCGAGAAATTTGTAAACCTGCTGGAAGAGATTGCTTCTTATACGTAGAATTAATGAAGTTAATTAAAAAATATAGCCAAAATAATGATTAATAATGTGAGGACACTATTTTCTTATAGAATTTGTGAAAAATTCCATAACAAACCGAGTCAATACAGTTCAAATGACTTCTGAAAAGTCCGAACCCGAGTCTCGGTGTTTATTTTTAGATTTGAAGTGATATTTTTCAAAAAAAAAAATCTTTATTGTATGTATTAGTTTATTTTACATAATTGTGAATTGAAGTTGGAAACTGTGATAGTTTTTGTACAAATTGCAGTATTAATATGAAATTGTTCGTTGTATATATGTTATTTATCAAGTGTATAATCGAAACTAATGATCATGATGTGTGACCAAAAATATTTTTATTAATATGTAAGTATTTCATTTTTGTTCCGGATGTTATACTGTTCGAATAAATAAAGTGACGAAGATATTAGCTGCATTTTACTGCTCTAGAGTATTTTTAAACTTAAAAAATACAATTATATTTCATTCAATAGTTTAGTACCACTCTATCCTATATACAAAATATAAAAATATGCTCCACTTTCTCCTATCCTGTCCAATAAATTGACAAGCAAAATAGATCTGTGGTCTAATAGATCTATGGTGAGACAACAAACTGGAACATTGGTGACATCTGAACCACAGATAACCTACTCAATCGGAACAGGTTGTCTGTGATCTGGACCAATCCACATAGCATTAATAAAATTTATTATATTCTCAAACATGTTGGAAAAAAGATCATTAATTTTTAGTGGGAAATAAGGCAGTAGATTTGAAAAAAAACTTTAGTTTATAACTGTAGACTGATTAAAAAGAGACCAAAATGAAGTTGACGTATAACACTAGCTCAAGGACAGATGTCAAACTTGTAACCTCAAAAATGGTCGTTTACCAAACGTTCCAGAGTTTCAATTCGCATATTTGCAAATAGATATTTATAAGTAGACAAAATTACTTGAACGAACCAAAAAATGTCGTATTTATCCAGACGAGAAGTAGATGAATTGAAACCTTCAATAGAAAAAGTAGTGAATAAATCTTTGGGAAATAATGATTCCTCAGTGCTTAGGACTGTTACAGATTGTGTCTCAAATGGTTATGACAGGAAAAAAATATCAGATAAACTTGGAGTGTATTTAGATAGTAAAAAAGCCAGTAGATTAGCTGAAAAAATTATTGATCTAGTCGAAGATTTTAAAGCATCCCATAAGCCTAAGAAAAGATCTCATGAAGGAGAGAGGGATAGCGATTCAAAACGTTCCAAAAATGGATCAAGCAAAGACTCTGATCGACCAAAGACTAAATCCGAGCAAGAGAAAAAACCACTTCCACCTCCTACTAAAAATATAAGCATTGCCAATATTAATATTCCTACTCCTAGTATTTATGGAATACCAACTGGATTGTTAAACCGAGGTGATGCTGATAAAGCTAGAAAAATTGCTCAACTACAAGCACAGATTAAAAGTAAATTTTCTTCTGGCATACTACCTAATATCATCCAAATTCCAGTGCCTCAGAATAAACCAGCTCCATTAATTTTGGATGAAGATGGACGAACAATTGATAAATCAGGTAAATTACTGTATATACTTAGATGAAATTATATGTAACAAAATGTTGATATTTTAGGGAAAATGGTACAGCTTACTCATGTTATACCCACCTTAAAAGCTAACATGCGTGCTATGAAACGAGAACAGTTTAAAGGATCAGGTTCAGATAAACATGGAGAAGATAATAGTGAAACTAGATTTGTAGATCCTAGATTAGGTATAAAACCTGCCACAAGAAATAAAAGAGCTTTGAGATTCCATGAACCAGGCAAATTTCAACAACTGGCTGAAAGATTAAGAATGAAGGTATTTACATAACAAGCCTTTTATTGAAAATCATCTATTATCTAATTTTTTGTTTCAGGCTCAGCTGGAAAAACTTCAAAATGAAATATCTCAAATAGCAAAAAAAACTGGTATATCATCAGCAACTAAATTAGCTCTAATAGCAAAGTCAGAGGGACTTTGTGAAGAAATTCCACAAATGGAATGGTGGGACTCAGTTATTTTAATTGACAATTTGGAAACAATGGAAGGAAATAAAATTGCTATCAAAGATTCAGCTATTAATACTTTAGTAGAACATCCAACACAAATGAGATGCCCAAGTAAGTATTGATTACAGTTTCACTCTTTTCTAGTTTAATATACTTTAATTCCTTTAGCAAATGTTTAATGTTTGTATTTTTATTTACAGCTGACCCTATAAAACCTGTTTATATGCCAGTATTCCTTACCAAGAAAGAAAGGAAAAAGTTACGTCGTCAGAATCGCAGAGAAATGTGGAAAGAAGAACAAGAAAAGATTCGCTTAGGCTTAGAACCTCCTCCAGAACCAAAACTAAGAATATCTAATTTAATGAGAGCATTGGGGCCAGAAGCAGTACAAGATCCCACAAAAATTGAAGCACATGTAAGAGAGCAGATGGCCAAAAGGCAGAAAGCTCATGAAGATGCTAATGCTGCTAGAAAATTGACTAGTGAACAGAAGAGGGATAAAAAGATTAAAAAAATTAAGGAAGATACTGCTTTGGGTGAGCGAAACATTTTTTTCATATAGTGTATGTACTATAATTTTTATTTGACTTGTTCTAGGTGCCAACGTGTCAGTTTACAGAATTCGTGATCTTCATGGACTCGCCTCTAAGAAATTTAAAGTAGAAACTAATGCAAAGCAGCTTTTTATGACAGGATGCGTACTTTTATATCCAGATTGCTGTGTAATAGTAGTGGAAGGAGGGCCCAAACAGCAAAAAAAGTATAAAAGGTGAAAATAAATTTTTTTTTGGTTATATATAAATGAGTTGAATGTTGTTTGCATGTTTTAGGTTGATGCTGAACCGTATTAAATGGGAAGAAGACCTGGTGAAAGATCCCGATGGGAATTTGGTACCAAACAAATGTATTTTGGTGTGGGAAGGTACTTCAAAGCAAAGAAACTTTGGTGAAGTTAAATTTAAAGTGTGTCCAACTGAAAAACTTGCTAGGGAACATTTTAAAAAGCATAAAGTGGAACATTATTGGGACTTAGCATATAGTGGAGCTGTTCTAGAGCAATCTACTGATATAGTGGAATAATATTACTAAAATGAACGTAATTTATTTCAAATACTTTTTTATTTAATTATTGAAAAAGGCCTTATGATAGCATTTAAAAAAATTGTAAATAAATAAACCTTTTTTTAAAATCACCTAATTAGTTATCTTGTTGTTTTATTTTTTCTTCTTTAACAAAATAAGCAAATCATTTGGAATATTGGAAGGAAATAGTTTTTGAAATATCAAATACTGTCTACAAATTATCTACCAAAGTTAGTATACATACCTATCCAAATTTAAAGATACTTTAAAATAAGAAGCAACATTAATAGAAGAAAAATGAGCAAACTATATACTTAAATCAAAGCACGTAAAGCACTGATAGTGTAATATAGTAGGTATTCCCTTGCTGTGCCTCTAAATGGGCAATATTTTTACTAGAACAAAGTGGTCTGCAAACCCTGTCAGTAAAAACAAACAAACCATATATTGAAAGAGAAGGCTGAATAAAATGATTATTTTCGCTTCTTTCTTTTTGAAGAACTTTGGTACCTATTAGGACACAGCACAACAGGCAAACCTACATATATATTACGAAAGACAAAAAAACAGTTTAGTTTTTGATACTTCAGGTATCCCTACTTTATGTACAGCTTACTGAAATTTAGACATTTTTCAATGTCACATCAATGAAAAATATTAACCTCAAATTTTTCAAGGGAAAATCTTCAAAATATGAATAGGTGTTATTATACCTATACTCGGCAAAATCAGTCAAAAATAGTGGTTCCCCTATAGTCCCACTATGTCCCTTATTTCTAGAATTACGTAAGATTGTTATCTAAAGTTTCTAGCCTATAGAAGTGGTTTTGGGTTTAAGACAATATAAGCCCGTATTGGCGTATACGCGAATGATTTCGTCTTCATCAGCCATATTATGTAACAAGGAAAACATTTTACGTTTAGAAGCTCCTTTACTATAATAGCAATGAAAAAGATAAACAAACCTTTTCACTGACAAGTACTATGCATGCATAATATATAGCAGGAAGAATAAAAGAACTAATTTTAAACGACTTACCGGTACAGTTTTTGCTTATAGAGATCAGCTCCAGAATAGAAGGCAGCAGAACAGGTAGCAGCTTCAATGTTTTCATCGACGAAAATGTTTTTAAGTCGCGGATCACTAACCGAAATTGTCTATAGTTCATTTATCGTTCAATAAATTTTAATTTAATCCGAACAATCAAAAGCGATAATTTGAAATGATTCACTTTTGACAAAACTAATACCTGGCTAATACGAGTTTAAATAAAATGGACGCAAAGCTTCGTTAGTTTCTGTCAGATTTAAAATTCTTCTTTCTTAGGTATCTAAGGTGCGTCTGACATCGGCGCAAAAGTTACAGGTTGTATAAATTACCTAATTGATATTTCCTTTAATACAAAATAATCTAAATCCAACAAAAAAAGAAAATCAATATTAGACATGTAAGTACCTATATCTTCCAATACCTATTTAAAATATTTTTTTAACTGGGATAATGAACAAATTGTTACATGTAGCTGAATGCGTAAAAACTTAAAGGGGGGTTCTCGATATTCTTTTAAACAATTGTTTTCTGATTTAATTACCTACATTTTATTTATAATTTTGTCGTAATTATATAGGATACTTTATATAATGATTAAGCGCAGTTTTATGAGCTTATGCTCTTCTGTGTACCTAAATTGGACCCATATATATTATCAGATGTTTCCAAAATATTAAAGTCCGCATCTGTAAAAAAAAGTAAATTCTAGATTCACAAGATACGACTCTGTGCTTTTACAGTTCATATACCTACCTTAAAACCACTGACCATCAACAAGAAGTGAAAGTTAAGTCACCGTCAAGTCAGGTTCTTAAAAACTGTTCATGCAGTGTGAACGTAACTACTAAGTCAAACTGAAGAATGTCTCCTTGAAAGTGATGAAGATGGATCCGTATTTTACAATTTTTAAATTATTTATTATAATTAGTGCTATATTTGTAGTTAATATTAAAGGTAAGCTATGGTTTTTTGTTCTCAAAGTATCATTTTAATGGGGTTCAAAGATAATTACCACTTTCCATTAATAGAATGTTGTTGCGAAAGCGAATATTTATTGTATGAAACTTATAAAATATATAGTTTTTAAGCACAGTGACTAATCTAATATCTAATTTTAATATTTTTTTATGTTCCGTTGTTTCTATTGTATAAATTGTATTTAATTAGAGGTACTTGAAGCTTTTTCATCAAAATAATTAATTTACATAATATACGAGGTGTAAGGAATATATTATATATTCTACTAATAAATATTTCAAACTCCTTTAAATGTCATAGAGGGCGCGTTGAATGAACTGATGTTTATGGACACAAATATAACTAATAATGGTGAATATGATAATTGTTTTACAGGTCTTCAAAGATGTTTGATGTGTAGATCTAGAGGAGAATTGGGAAGCTGTAAAGATCCATTCACAGCCAATGTAACACTAGTAGAAAATAAACAAGAAATAGGAATTGAAACGGTACCTTGTGCATCTGGTTGGTGTGGAAAAATAGTCGAAAGTGAAGATGCGGCAAAAGAAGGTAGTTTTATTTATTTCGAAGCAAATTTCATCCTGTGAAAACTGGTTTTT
>CAJUYG010000420.1:152091-166061 GCA_910591675.1 Galerucella calmariensis
CCAATAAAAACCGTTCCTGGAACGTGCACTTCACTGGATTCCATTTCTAGTAGACTATCATTTCGTTAGAATGTCACAAAATAAAATATTTTATTTCACATTTTACCAGAGGTGTGATCTACTATGAATGGATCTTAATAAAATTTGACAACAAAGTTTTGTAGTCTGAAACTTCAAAATATTATTGATTGTCTAGTTGTCATATTTTTTTCGTTGTGTCAGATAGGGACCAAACATTATTTTATTACTAGTTAATCTTGTCAATGGTAGCTGGAACGCTACCGAAACGTCGGAATAAAAAATAAAAAAAACATTATTGTGGGTTGATTCCCAAAAAATAAGAGAAAAAATAATAAGTAATGCCACAAGGAACTTACAGAAGATATTGAAAATACAGAGTGTCGAGTTTTTTTGTTTTGTAGATTTGTTGAAAAAGAGTGCACCGAGTCGTGTATTGTTCACTAGTTCTGTAGGAGCATTTTTTTGCAAAATGAATGTGAGCGATCTTAATCCTTTACCGGAAAATATAAAAAACCTCAGAGTATATGGGTATTCGAAGTTAGCTTTAATAGCGTCCGCTCAATATTTAGCGGAAAAATTAAAAGGTCATGGAGTTACTGTTAATACTCTACATCCTGGAGGAGTCAAATCTGGAATTTTCATGAAGTCCGTTAGGGATAAATTTTCAATTTATCCCATCATCTTAGGATTGCTCACGTTGCCTTTTGGAAAGGTAAACTATTTTTTAATACTCTACATTCACCTTTTCCCTTCTTTCCCCCTTTGTTTTTTAAAAAGGGAGTAGAAAAATATTATATATTATACCGGGTATCCCAAGTTATCATATACAGGCAATATCTCGCTTATTTGACAAGATATTTGATAAATAAAAAAAACTGCATTGAATGGTTTTAAAGTACCTTCCTAATTGCTTATAAAAAAATGTTTTACATTCGACAGCCCTGTAGTAGCTAACCCTCAATTTTTAAATGGAACCCCCTGTATATTGTCATTGAAAATTGCGTGTCGTACTATTTGGAATACAACGATAGCGCATACTTGGTATTTTTTAAAATTAATAATAACAAAAGCATCAATATTTCATGAAGTATCAATTAGAATTAGAATAGAGGAAAGTCACCAAATATGGAATAGTATCCTAATATGGAATGCCTTCATTTCCCTAAGACTATAAGTATGATACGCAACACTCGACCATCTTCTGTTTCATTCGGACTACTAACTATCGCACCCACACCATCGAGTCAGTTGCGCGAATGCTTCACGTGTGGCAGGCGTGTTTTGTTTTGTTGTCGTGCAGAAAATTTTAAAGGTAAGTAGTAAACGAGTATTACAAGCTGTTATGTTTGTGTACGTTAGTGTTATACTATTAAGTATATCGGTATTATGTTTATTTCACCATTTTGTGATCTTTTGTCATTAAAATATTGTAACTTTAAAAAATATTTAGAAAACTTTGAACTAGTATAAAAATCCAAATATGGACAGTGGTCGGTGTCTAATTATGGAATATTAAATTAAATGCTTGATGTGTGGGCTCTGGGCACATTATGATTGTGCTGGTCCAGAGTTTGATACTTGGATCTGTGACTATAAGGCTTTACAATGATACCAAACTCGACCTCTACAGCCATTTAAATATTCTGATGTGATGCTTACCCCTTCTAGTGGGTGAAAGTAGCGAAGTTTGATCAAAAATCGACGAAGGGAGGGGTTAAAACATCTTTTTACGGACCGAATACCTTTTTTAGGGTATCAGCTCCAATATTATATTTAAAGAAATGCTAATCTAGTAGGGCTTATACAATCAAAGATAATTCCTAACGGGACATTGTCGCCTGAAAAAACTTAAAATAGAGAAGCAAGAATGTGTATACTCTGTGGAGTGGAAGAATAAACCTTGATCCACATAATTGCCGATTGGATAGCAAAAAAAATCTACTAGGTATCAGTAAATGACACCCCAACATACATACATACATACTGCAAGCGTCAAACGTGATGGCGAGCCCGCCCCCATGCGCACAAACAGAGGCGTATCATTAGTTGTCCTGCAATTCTGTTGGTGTTTGGCGTTGTCTGAATAATTTTTGTGGTTTAGGTACGAAACTGACCGGTAAGGGGCTTATCGTATTCCAATAGTAATTTAATTGGGAGAATCTATATAGTTCATTTACGATTAGTTTGCAATTTTTACATTTGTAGTAACAATTGCAGCCAATGAACAAAATCTAGATATCCAAAGTGTAAATGGAATAATTTCAAATAACGGGAGAAGTTCAGTCCAAAAGTTGGCTGCCGTGTCCTTATGTTGTCAAAATCAGACAATTTTATCAGAATTTCTTACAACATACTTTTTTCAAACAACCTTTAAATACCTAAATTCTACATTTAGTGAGATTTAAATTTTCAACAATACTGGGTGTCACCGACACCCTGTATATAAACCACATTTTCGGCAAATTTAGTATAATCAATTCAAAATGCGTATATGTAGGTATATGAAATGGAGGCTATCAAAAACGTAATAAATTGCAACTAAACTAAACTAGCACAAACATTCTTTGTTATGTCAATAAAATTATTTTTTTATTCTAGAATACGGAGGAAGGAGCTCAAACAATTATCCATCTCGCGTGTGAAAAGCGATTAGAATCTGTAACTGGGAACTTCTTTATGGACTGTTCACGGTTTATTAAACCATATCAGTGTTATAATATGAAATTTTGTAGAGATGTCTTTGAAGAATCCAAGAGATTAGTGAAATTAAAACCAGAAGAATGTAGCATCTAGCTTTATACTGTTTAATTTGTATAGTGTCTATTTGGATGTACCTATGATATATAAAAAATTACTGAAGAGGCTTTTTTATTTCATATCATCAATAATAGAGTTCAAGTTACTTTTTTTTAGTAAGGGAGCTGGCGGCCGTGAAGGTTTATAGTTATTTTCACGATCTAAGAAACTAACTTGTTTTGACAGGCTTGAGATGCAATAAAACCATAAAACTTTCCTAATTTACCGCGCAGAGCAGCACCGATGAAAAAGTTCAAGTTAATTATCAAGTATTTATAATACTTATAATAAGAGGGACCCAAAAATACTGACACGGTTAATACTTTTATGGCTTTATTGAATGTCATTATCCCATCTCAGTTCAGGTCAGCTTCTTAAATCGTGAAATAAACTATACTATGATAGTACTTCCAGCTGAAATATTGAGTAGTGGTTAGGGGGAACATTTGGAAAGTGCTATATGCAAAGATTTTTCTCAAAGTCTCTGCATAAGACACACCAGAGCAGTCAAAAATAAAACATTTGTTCAACGAATTTGTTAATCGTCACGCGTCTGCCGGAGGGTGTGAGACACCCTCAAATTTGTAATCCCGCTAGACAAAAATTACGCGATTTTTGCGTTATCTGTGTCTTAGCAAAGACCCTGCAAACGGCACTTCTTGATGGTCCTCCCAATAACTTCAATAAAATTTCGCACGGTAGTCTATGTATTGCAGTAATTTAAGATTTAAACCTTTTTTTCTATACTAATAAGATTCCTGTTTTAAACTTGTTATCTTAATATTCACTGATGAAATACTGATGTCGTTTTTTATTTATAAAATATTGGTTGTTTTGTTTGTTTGGCAATAAGCAGAACATAATTGTATCCATTTCCATAAGATTAACATAAACATCCTAGTTCTCGAATCAATAGCAACTCGTTGTGACTGCTAGAAGAGGGTAAAAAAATGATTCTGAAAATTTCATGTGAATAGAATATGTCGTTCTCCTAATACAACCAATTAAACAAGCATACCGTAGCGGGGCGAAGACTATGACTGTGACGTCACCGCATATGAAAGTTAATGTGCACAAACATTACGCTTCTGACTGTAACGTGCCTCGCATAGAATTTAATTTATTTTGTATTAAGTACTTCTTACAAAAATTTTGTGTTCTATTCCTGGTCTGGTGGACAAAGTTACGGATATAACGGTTCATCAAAACTTTGAAGAGAGAAATAAATAAATGCTTTTTATTAGCAGGAATGACACCCGAGCATAAACTAACCTCAAAATGCTACAAAGTTGTTTGTACTGTTTTAGAGTTTGAAAAAATAGATGAAGCTAAGTGTTATTGTCCTGCTTCGGAGGGAGGCTGTAAGTATGTTATTGCTTTTCTCATGTGGCTCCATCGTAGGAGGGAGGAACCGTCCACTACGGAGACAGTGTTATCTTTATCATCAGCTAAGATATTTAAAAAGTTTATAACTACCATGATCTTTGGAAAGAAAAAAAATCAAGCGGTGATCAATGATAGTCTTTCGGAACACCATTGAAGAAGCAAAAAAAAGATATATTTTCTGCGGTATCCGCTCTCTGAACGAGAGATTTCATATGGGATGACGTCACGCCTGAAATTCGGAGAGGAGCGCAGTTTGATGTTTATAATTTTTTTAGGCGACTTAGGAGTCTCGCTGACATCTAATTTTTTGCACAGAGTCTTAAAATGATATGCTCTCCTGATGGTAAAATAAAAAAAAATATGTAAATGAGCCCATTCGATTTGATACTATTCTTTCCTGAAATATATTTGTTTAAAGTTAGTATTATCCTAATTACTTATTCAGCTGTTTTTGTAACATTTATAATATCCTATCATTAACCGTTTTAATCCTTTCCTAAAAAGCTCCTTGTTCGCCTCTGTTATTATTCATAATTTCAACAAATGACATCAAAGGAATTTCTATAAAAATGATATTAACACTTGACCACAATGTTCTCTTATCTAAAATACAGTTTAAAATGTCGTAAGGTTACCTTCTAGGAAATTTGGAAAAAATACCCGACAACAGTTTGAAATTATTTTCTATGTGATACTTTGTTGTATTCATAGTCTGGCTTTCGATTGAAGATGTTAAAATTGTTGTTTGTGATCATTTGTGCCTTAGGGTTTGGAAATTCCTTTCCTTCTGCTAATAAATCTACCGCATCGCGTCAAATTCCTAATGTTAAAGCTGTAAGTACCTCAAGTAGATTTTATTGAATTTATTTATTTCCTTCAATGGGATGGAAGCTGCAGAATACTTGAAAAAATGATGGTCTATTATAGTCTAGAAATCTATGGTGAAGAATTACAAAAAATGTATTGACTTAAAGTAATTTTTTTCAGTTAGATTTCATGAAACAATACGGTTATCTCCAAATGGACACGGGAGATTCAGAAGCTCTGTATACAGAAGAAGGTATTTCTGGTATTATTAAAGTTATGCAAAAATATGGTGGCATCCAAGAAACTGGGGTGTTTGACAAAGAAACTGAAAAGGTAATAATTTTGATATGATAACTATGAAGATATATAATATTTTCTCTTTTTTTAGCTGTTATCCAAACCGAGGTGTGGTGTACCTGACATAATCAAAGTAAAACGTCAAAAAAGATACGTTCTTGGACCCGAAGGATGGCAAAAAAGAAACATTAGTTATTAGTAAGTATAAAATAATATGACAAGTCATAATCAAACTCTTTTCTATTCAGTTATTTTATTTTCTATAAACTTCACCGGTTTTTAGTTTAGCCAACTGGTCCCCAAAGCTCGGAGAGTCTGTGGTTCAAACAAGCATCCAAAAAGCTCTCGACCAATGGGGTGGATACGGCAGACTTACTTTTTATAGAAAACAAACACCAGATGCTGATATTATTGTACAGTTTGGAAGTAGAGAACATGGTGACAGGTTAGTGAACATCATAACAAGAATCATTAATCCATTTCAACAAATTCATAATCTAAAGACATGAATATTGAATAGTAATCAGTAATTGGATCAGAAGCTTTTGTAACACAATAGCTATTTAAATATTTATATACTAGGGTGACATCCACATTCACTAGGACCTAAAATATCTATTGTACTCCCTTTCTATCACTCAGTTCCTTAGGAAACTCTCTAAGCCAGTAGTCCTTTGGTCCTATTTGATAAAGGAATTATAGGATTCCCGCAAAAAACAGTTCATAAAAAGAGTGTATGAATGAGTGGTTTTCAAAATGTTCTGATTTTCTGGTTGTGCTTATGGAGAAGATGTTCTCGGCTCTGGCTATCTTTGAGCAATAAGATTAAAGCATAAATTTTGCTATTAATGATAGGAATTGACGCTTTATCAGGTCTCCTAACACCTTGCATGCCTATTTTTTCAAAAAAATATAAACTTTACTTTTGAAAGGACTTTGAAAATCATAAAATTTGAAAGTCCGCCAAAACGCGCTTTACGTCATGAAGATGGCTGCCCCATGGTGTGACGTCATTTGTTTACCTTCTTATTCGTGTATCACGCTCTGAGTTCTTGTGACCTAATTTGTTTCTGAAAGCTTTAAAAGTGGATAAAGCCGAAAAAAACTTTGTATTCCAAGTATTGCATTGTTCCAGTGTGTAAATCAACGTCTATTAAAACTCCAGACAAAATATTTGTTACTTTACCTGGTGGTGCAAGCAAAAATACACTTAAGAGAAGGGCATTACTTTTGTTTGTGAAGACCATTTCAATGTAAGTACCTACTTCTATGCTGGTAATTTTTATTCTTAAATAATTTGAGGTTATGTACCTATATGTCTAGGAATCAACCATGAAAACATCATTTTCTTACGACCACACATAGAAATATGGTTGGTATATATTATATAAATAAATCATAGTTTAAATCGTACTTACGATAATGTTTTAACTCCTCTTATTTTCTCTGCATTAAAGCAGCTGTTTGACTTCATAAATTTAAACAGCATAAATGAGTCTACTTTGGGCAAGTTATCAGTTTGTGCTTTTACAAAGCCTTCGCTAGCCATATCTTTACTCACAAAATATGGAAGAATCGTCACTGAACACTGAACTAGTAAATAAAATATATTCTTCCAAAAGTTTTGAAATATCCTCGGAAATATCGAATATTTATGACCACTTTCCACTTTACGTTGACTTTTAGAAATAAAAAAAAGCACACTCAAACACGTAATGGTCTCAAAAAAACATATAAATGATATTTTTACGTCGATGAAGCAATTAATAGTGGATTAAAATACAATATAAACACACAACTACACATAACCTAATGCAATACCGGCCATATTGACATAAGTAAACACAAGAGATATGACATCACATATGACATCACATCATCATATCATCGGTAGCGTTCGGAAATCCTCGGGTTGTGGTCGGAAAGTGCATTGAAATTTGAATTTTATTTTAAAATTTGGGAGTAATTTCCAATGGAAACTGGTTTATTTCCTATTATTAGTAATTTTTAATATCATATTTACTATTATAAATTAATATCCAAGCAAAATATGAAATATGCGTGTACTCTATTCTGACATCCATTTGGACGGTGTGTGTTGTCTACACCTCTTTTATTTAATGCTTTTGACAACGCCTCTCGTGGAGTATTGTCAAAGCTTCTTCTTTATCCAACGATACATATACTGCAGTTGCACTTTTTCTTCCTAATTTTCGGTGTGTTTTTCACATTTCTTAAGACGGTATCTGTATTGTCCTTACTTTTCGCCTTTCCTGCAGCAGATGAAGTGTTTTTCTTCAGTTTAGTGCCCCATTATTCGCTACGGTATATATTCCCTTATATTATGAAATGTAATTGAGATCATTATTCTTGAGGAGTTTCTCGATAATTTGGGTTTCATCACAATTAAGATTGTTGCAATTTAGGAAATTAAAACGAATCTGTTCATGGGTAAATGTGAGTGAGTATGAGTTTGAAGTTTGTAGGTAGCAGTATAGTACCTAGTATGCTTGGAAAACTGACTGAATAGCATTATCTTCAAAGGGCGCTAGCAACCTTAGGAAAAATATATGAGTAAACGTAAATTGGGCGTAGCATAACCTCTAATTTTGTAGTTAGCGATTGGCAGGAGAATTTTTGGACACCCCATATATGTAGATGATACGAGGGCTGCCAGCGGAATATCTATTTTGTGATGTGGCGCATCCTTAAAAGAATTTTCTTCTTCACAAGAAATTCAACTGATGGTTATCCCAAACCCCTCGCACCATTAGAAATGCTGTAGGTAAATTCCCCCTTCTTTCGCACTAAACCCTTTCAATGCCAAATTCAGACGTCTGAATTATAGGGCACTTCCTGAAGTTATTGTTCTTGGCTTTCCCTTTGAAATAAGTGTTCCATGCCTTAATGTATCCAGTTTTACTCTATTAAAGAGGTCCCAAGGGGTCTATAGAAAGTACTATTGTAAATCAAAAATTGAACAAAAAAGTGCCATCTAACATACGACAGAAAATATCACTGTTTAAAAAAAGACCCCCAGGCTACATAAGATGATTCTGACAGATTTCAAAAGGATAAATAGGTGCATCTCTACTGCTTCACTGTTCTTGCAGAGGACAGTCGATTCAAATGCATATTACTATATGTCGGTAAATATTTTTTTCTACTACGGTGTGTAAAGTACGTACTTTAGACACATTTTCGAGTGCGTAAAACTTTATTTTACGCACTAGTGCGTAAAGAGTTTTACTTTACGCACTAGTGCGTAAAGAAAAAATTCCAATATGTATGTAGTTATAGATATCTAGTCTTATAAAAATATAGGTATAATAAACAGATATTAAATCTAAGTTTTTTTCATAAATTGGAGATAGAAACCAATAGAATTCGGTAAAGTAACCTAATAATTATTGTTAAATAATTATTGAGTACTGGAAATAATACGGTAAATAGGTATAAGTTGGCGGTGAGTGACTGACATTTCTTTGTGAATTGAATCTGACATTTAAAATTTAAATTGAGATCTTCCGACTATACCTAGAGTAAGCAATTGTATTTTATATTTAGGAATTGAATATTTTTATAAAACTATGATGTTATTTTAGATTATTATAAAAAGACTCTTCTAAAGAAAAATTTAACTTACTTTACGCACTAGTGCGTAAAGTATGTTTCTTTACGCACTAGTGCGTAAAGAAAATTACTATTAAACTTTTGTATTTCAATTAAATATTCGCTAGTAGAAAAAATATTGTATGCAATTCGTGTGTAAAGACCTTTTTTCGACTCATGTGATTGTCGCATTCGCCTTCGGCTCATGCGACAATATTCACATTCGTCAAAAAAAAGGCTACTTTACACACTAGTTACATAAATAACTATTTTAGGTTTCCTTTTGATGGTCCCGGTAACATCCTAGCTCACGCGTTTTTTCCCAGTGAAGACGACGATCTTGGGGGAGATATACATTTCGATGCGGAAGAAAATTGGATCGATAGATCCCAAAAAATTGTCGACGATTATGGTACTGATTTTTATGTTGTCGCCCTTCACGAACTCGGTCATTCCTTAGGTTTGCAACATTCACCTGTGACAAGTTCCATTATGTTTCCTTACTATCAAGAACCAGACGAAAACGGTGAAGTTAGATTAGGTTATGATGACATTTTGGGAATGTACGATTTGTATAGTGAGTATATGATTTATTGCAAATCTTGTTGTTCAATCTTGTGAGCTTCGGTCTCTATTATTCACTGGGTTTTGTATTTTTGATGAAAATTGTGGATCAATAAATATTTTGACTCTTAATCCTCTTAAAGTATTAATAAAATGCACGGTTCATAGTTGGTTTTTTGAATCAGTTTCGTTTATTTGAATGTGTATTAGCAACAATTCCAACAAAACATTATTAAAAACTTGAATAAAATTCAACTAAGTTGGTGAAGACTATTATTATTGGACCGAGCGGAATAAGGTGCGAGGTTTATGAATGTCTTCAACACCATGGTGTATATACAATTTTTTTCACTACTAGCCAAATTTAAGACAAAAATTAAAAATCATCCACAAACGCATAACGAGAAGCGTTTACTCCGTCTTCTGACTGACAAGTACACTGTCAGTTTTCGATATATTATGAACGTACTCGTTATGTCATCAGTCATTTTTGGTTGAGCGCGAATTTTAAACTAATGGCATTTTTATTCAAATAATTTTAAGTATTAGACCTGTGGCCCTTGACACATTAAATGGAAGCCGTTTCCACCATCGAGTTTAATGTGAAAAAGAAGTGGAAAAGGCTATTGCTTAAGACCCAAACTTTCTAATCGACATTACAGGGGACATATAAATACCATATTTTGACTACCACTATCTGCTTATAAATGAATTTATTTTTTTTACTCTTTTCTCCCATTTAGAATGGCTTTCATATAAATTTTTTCCGGTAATAAATTTACTTTATTCACCTTTTTCTTATATTTTCAAATTCAATGGACTTTCCACTTAATTTCAGTTTGCCAAAAAGTTATTTAAAGATGAGTTCATATATATCGCGAAATTTTGTTTAACCCTGTATGTTTAGTGATTTCAGCTACTCTATTTTTATTTTCAAGTTCGAAAATCTCTGAAATCAGACACTAATGGATATCCAACTTCAACTCCTCCAACTACAACAGATAGTTTTAGACAATGGTTTGCTACCGAAAAAGAAGAAGCAGGAACTGAAAAGTATGTTCATTACCATACCAATATTTTCATATAAAACCTCTTTACTGATCATTACCTGACATTATCCTAGGTCAACTCGGGAGAAAACAACGAGTTATAAGGAATACCCTACAGAAACTTCAACGGTTTATTATAATGGCGATTTTGAAACGGTAGATGAACACAAAAATCACGATAAAAAACACAACAGTCCACCTACAACGAATGCACCAAGAATTCCAGATATATGTGATGGTCGTGTAGATGCTATTGCTACGTTGAGAGAAGAACTGTTTGTATTTAGTGAAAATGTAAGTTAAATATTTGACGGATCAGTAAGTGTACTGGGCTGGTAGCTGGTATGAGTACCAGTAGTTTGAAAACCGTCCGCTAGATATGTAATGAACATTGACAGCTGGGTTGATATTCATAGGGCATGTCCACGTGACGTCACAAACTATTTTGACAACAGCCTGGTGGTAAAACGATAAACAAAGCGTTCAGAACACGTGGTACTTAATAGTGAGGTTATGCTGATTTATAATGATAGATCGTGTTTGAGTTTAGTTGGTTTTGCTTCAGTGTACTTTTAAAGTTATTTTAATTATTGAGCTTACATATTTAATAATATATAATATATAGGTTAATAGTTGTTTGATAATTTTTGATCGTGTCTGTTTTTCCTCAGGGGTATTGTCAACTGTCGTGGACATGTCCTATTGGATGTATGTGTCCCCGCCAACTTAATTGTCGCTGCTCTATAAATACGGTTTTTTTCCTAGCATCTCTAAGTTCGTGCAGTAGTTTCTTTGTTGTACTCTTTTTGGCAAGTCTTCATCAATCCAAATCTACGTACCTTTCATTGTTTAGCATTTTTTACTACCTGTGTTCTAATGTTTCTGCTTGCTATTATAGTTTCACTATTATTGGCCTTTTCCTGTCTCAATTAGCCTTTCACTTTAAAACACTTTGAGTATGTACTTATTTAATTGATTCACTCTATGAGTCTGGCGGGATTAATTCAATTGTTACTTAGCCACGTTGCCAATACAAAACAACCAAATTACAAAAATGAAATGATTGTTCTTCCTCAGGACGACTGTCATTCGTGTCAACTTGACAGTTGGTGGGCATGCGCTATTGTTGAATTACAGCGTTTATTTGACATTTGATGAGAAATATTTCGTTGACATATAACATAAATGAATTCTTCAATATTTGTTTAATGAATAGTATATATGGAGGTTTCGAGATCGAGGAATATTAATGAATGGTTATCCAATTCCATTAAAGCAAATGTTTCCAACCCTACCAAATACAGTGAAAAAAATCGATGCTGCTTATCAACGACCCGACGGTTCAATAGTATTATTTACAGGTAAAAAAATAATATATTTACTATATACTATATCTGTTGCTAATGGGGGTCAATTTATTTTTAAAGGAGATACATTTTGGGTCTACGACGGCGTAAATTTCTCAAGTAGAAGTCCAGAACCACTTACACATTTAGGCCTACCTGAATACGTTCAAGAACTTAACGCTGTACAAAATTGGAAAAGAAACGGTAATTAAAACCCTATAAAATTTTTAAATAGTGAATTTTCACCGACTTTTTCCAACAGGAAAAACCTACTTTTACGCTGTGGACAGATTTTGGAGATTCAACGAAACTACCAAGACCATAGATCCGGGTTATCCTAAACATATGCAAACATGGAGAGGAGTACCTTCGCATCTGGATGCAGCGACCACCTGGAAAGACGGTAAACTTTCTTCTTCAATTTACCTTTATACAGGGTGTTTCATTGGGAAAGAACATAACTTGAACTGTAGATGGGGATCACTTTGGTGCTTCGAAAAACCTATATTCAATGCGTCTTCTGCACTTCATAACCGAGATACAGGGTGTTTTTACAAATGTATCCTATTTCTTTCGAACCTCATAGCTTCCGAGTTACCCTGTATATTATTTTGAAATTTGGTACACGTAATAACCATTACCTTGAAATTCCATCAAAAGCATCTCCAAAAAGGTAATGATAGATATTTTTAAATTGCTTTTTATAATTGGAAAGAGAGTATAAAAAATCGAATCTACTATTTCCTTTTTATTTTTTCGCAGACAATTTTACTACCAAAAATTTACCGTCAAAGTAATAATTTATGCTTTTTTTAAGGGGTTAATTTCTAATGAGACACCCTGTATGACATCATCGCGTATTTAAAACCATCAAAACAAACTTTTCCTTAATCTAACCACGAAGGATACTCGGTATCCCCTTACACCCTGGACCAGTTTTCTTGAATAAGTGAAGTGAATACTGATGTGAACGGTCCCTTCATGTTTTGACAAAAAAAAAACGTATTCTCCCCAGCAATCAGTGTGCTCCACCGATAAAAGTAAAATTTACTGTATTTTGACAGTTTACTAAGCAAACGCCGAATGTTACTTTAAAAAAAAGAAGAAATTGAAATTACCTAACCCCAAAAAAATAAGATCTAAGTTTTTTTTGTCACATTATTCGCGAAAACGAGCAAAACTGGAATGGGGAAAACAAACCAAATCGCCATTACAGTACGTGTATTGAAACAAATGGGGGTTAGCCACAGATTATCTGGGTTAGCATTATTTTCCCCATTCCACTGACAGCTTTGACATAAACTGCAGCGCCCACTATCGGAAAAATTTTCGCGAATAACACACATGCGCTTGTTTCACCAGTTCCTTTCACATCACATGACACATCGCTTGGTGTTCATCAAGTGAAGAGTGATGTGAAAGATCCTTGCATCGAAAATACGAAACTGTCAAGTTTTCACGTGATGTGATCGTTCATCAGTTCGTGGTCCTGCAGTGCGATCACGAAAACTCGATGCGAACAGTCCACTCGATACGTGTAATGGTATCATAAATGCAATTATCGTTTTAAAATGGCGTACTCGATTCGAGTTGATCATTCGTAATCCCACTGCTGGTCAATAAACAGCAGTTTCACATTGCATTGTCAAATGTCAGTATCTCCAGTATATGAATCGAATTCTTTTTTAGGTTTTACGTATTTCTTCAGAGGAGGATTGTTTTGGAAATTTGACAACGATTGGATAATGGTAACTGATGAATCTCCGATGCCTACGCCGACTTACTGGTTTGGATGTCCCGAGAAAAATAATGTAATAATGACCTGGTTTTCGACCAACTCATAATGCGGTTAACTTTTACGATGCTAACTGTGTACCAACACCAACGAAAATGAAAGTGGCAAAACTGGATAATTGGTTTAGTGGTTTTCGAAATCTAAATTCGTAGGAACCACATAACTTGGTCGTTGTTTGTTAACACATTCACTGGTTTTCGACCAACTCATAATGCGGTTAACTTTTACGTTGCTAAATGTGTACCAACGGAAATGAAAGTGGCAGTACTGGATCATTAGTTTAGTAGTTTTCGAAAT
>CAJUYG010000420.1:166071-181077 GCA_910591675.1 Galerucella calmariensis
AAATGAAAGTGGCAGTACTGGATCATTAGTTTAGTAGTTTTCGAAATCTGAACAGACGTCAGCCGCTACGGGTAACGGCGGCCGCGGACGTTCAAATGCTCTGCCCAAAAGAATATGGAGCCGGTTTCATGGACACGCTGTCGGTTACTGCTGGCGTCAGGAGCGGGTAAACATACAACACGGCTCCTTCAACTGCGCATGACTCAAGACTTTGCCAAATTTAGTAGTAACATAACAATATTTAAATAAATATGTAAATATCAGAAATATAAAACTAAAAAAAAAACAAGAAAACTCAGGCCCAAACCCGGTTGATCAAAGTGTAACTATGTATAGAAATATCAGAAAATAAGAAACTAAAAAACCCAGCACCTAAACGGGTTTCGAACCTACGACCTCTGAGATGTAAGCTCAATACCCTACCAACTGCGCTATCCTATCAGCTCACATTCAGTCACATCGAATAGAAGGTTAAAGGCTGCTTGGACGCATTCGCACCTCAACTACTAAATTTGACGTGGTGGGTGGAGCCGTGTTGTATGTTAACCCGCTCTTCTGGCGTCAACGGGCGACGTGTACCCGCTACGGCTGTCTGTTCATATTATTTCGAACCATTCTGGCGGGTAGACGTTATGACGGACAACATAATGAAAAAAGAACAGTATGAATTGTTAATAGAATTAGTGCGAAGCCATCCAATTTTATGTTGCAAACTGTTGTTCAGACAGTCTAAAATATTCTGTGAATGTTTCATTATCACTTTTAAGGTAGGTGTAAATCAAGCTGCGAAATACTCCTTCATTTTCTCGATTTTTAAACATACTGTTCGTCTTTCTCCTTTTTTTAATGATAACATTATTAGACACTTTTAGCTGGTCATAAGTCTTTACACGTATCCGTATCCGTATTGGAGTTACGTTGACGTAAAGAAATTGTCAAGAAAGCCTTTTTAGCAGAAAACTTATCGCTTCCTTCTGTTTCTAATTGTATAACCTCAAAGTTTTTTTATTTTACCTTTCTATATTTTTGTAAAACGTAAAATGGGGGCGATATTAAATAATCCATTGCTGCTAGACGAGGAATATGGTGTAATATAGCAAAAATAGCACGGAATACTGACTTTGGTCGGGATAGGGATACGTTTAAGTATACGGAGTAGGGTACGTAACAATACGTTCAACGCATCGTATCGGCCGACACGTAACGGGTCTACACATGCGCAGTTCGTTACGTATACGGATACGTGAGAAATTTAAGACAAGCTCAAAGTCTCTATTAATTCATCATCTTCCTCTTCTTCAAGTAACACTGCTATCAACATTTTGTCCATTGTTGTAGTCCAATTAGTTCTCAAAAGACGTTAGCCTCAATGGATACCTCTCATTGAACTGATTCTAGAGAAACCACTGAACCGCTAACGATGACGTGTGAACGCGAGCCTCAACGTCGCCGGCCGCGGTTAACGTCTGTTCAGAGAAACCGACGCCTTATTAAACGATGTTCATTTTTTACTTTTTTAATGTATCTGCAACAAAAATACTTCCATAACCTAATGAACAAACAAAAATACGACGTTAGCCGCCTGAGAGGCGTTGATTGGCACACGGTCAATCGTCACTATGTGCCCCTGGCAGTGAATGTGTTAACGGAACTTGTTTTAATGGTTTTATACTCACAATTTTCTGGCACGATATCCATCACCAGACAACTTCCTTAAAATATTGTTTTCGTTGATGTCCACTGTGCAATTTTTAATTTCTTGAACATGCCAATGGAAAGGGGACTCTTTGTCTCCACTTTATTTCGTCGCTTGTATAGAAACGACTATAATGAGACCGATACAAGTTAAAAGAAAAACGATAAGGAAACCATTTTTGTTGGGGAAATAAAATAAGAATAGTAAAAAAAATACTGGGGGTACCACTTTTATTCAGTTTCATCAAGGACTTGGTCGTTGTTTGTTAACACATTAACTGCCAGCACCGCGCTAGGGGCGTTCGGTCCATTTCGATAAAAACTCCCGAGACCGCCGGAGAGGCGTTCTTGTATAGTTCTAATAGAACGGGTGTTTTTTAACGTCGGTCTATTTCTGCGACTGAGGCTAATCACCGACGCCGGGAGCACTCTACCCCTAACCGGAAATTTTGGCGAACCCACTGGTGTTGCAACCAGTGGTAGCGTTATTTAACGAGCCCAATATCCATGGACTCGGGACCTCGGTTTTACGTCTCCTCCGAAAGACGGCATATCTACATTCTACCTCGTGCTCATTGGTATAGTCCCTGCGAGCTGTGATATGCTAGTCCGCTGCAGGCTGTAAGGGCCCTATACGATGGTTTTCCCTGGCTTGGTCACCCATCCCTGTAGTGGAACGCGTTTGATGCGATAATTACAGTCAAGCAATGTCGGACATGGTTATGTATATTTGTATTTTATGATATTGATTCTTACTAAGCCATGTTTATTTTTCACTTTTTCAATGTATTTTCAACAAAAATAATTCCATAACCTAATAAACAAACAAAAATATGACGTCGACCGCCTTAGAGGCGTTGATTGGCACACAGTGATTGTAAATAGGTGGCACGCGGTCAATCGTCACTATGTGCCCCTGGCAGTGAATGTGTTAACGGAACTTGTTTCAATGATTTTTTTTACAATTTTCTGGCACGATATCCCTCACCAGACAACTTCCTTAAAATATTGTTTTCGTTCATGTCCACTGTGCAATTTTTATTTTCTTGAACCTTTGCCGGCGGAAAAGCGACTCTGTCTCCACTTTAATTCGTTTCTTGTATAGAAACGACTATAATGAGCCCGATACAAGTTAGAAGAAATACAATAAGAAAACAGGAGATCGTTTTTGTTGGGGAAATAAAATAAGATTAGTAAAAAAAATACTGGGAGTACCACTTTTATTCAGTTTCATCAAGGAAAAAGAGAGTTTGTTAACAGATTAATACCATAAAAAGTAATAAAAATTGAATAAAATCAATACACAAATTAAAAACTGGATAAAGAGACTTTTTTTTATTATTTTTAAGTTTCAATGTGCCACGCAAAAGCTAAAGTGAAGTGAATGTAGGAGTAATGGACACGTTTATAACCTTATCTAGGCTGTACATATACAAAAATAAAAGATGTGTTTTTTTTTAAATTGGTTTAGAGTATTTTTTTATTTAACTGCAACATGAAGCTGGATTGGGATCTTTTCCAGATCGTTTTGTCACATTAATTCTTGTGAATTCTTCCGCTATGGTCGGATGAATTCCTACAGTGTCCATTAAATCTCTTACCGTCAAATTGAGTCTGCAAAAAACATTAAAAATAATCATCGACATCTAACAATCGAAACCCCCCAAAATAAACAATAGCAAATATATGAACTTACTTGATAGCCGCTGCAAATCCTTGGATAACTTCTCCAGCGTTAGGTCCAATGAAGTGCAATCCCAACACCTTTTGCGGTTTCTCTCTCAACGAGACCACTTTCAAATAACAATTGGCAATATTTTTTTGCGGAATGAAAAATTCAGTCGGTTTGTAATAACCGTGGTACACTTCGATATTATCGGCTCCGTATCTTTCGATGGAAGTTTCTTCGCTAAGACCGACGCAACCGTATTCCAGAGGACTGAATACCGTCGTGGCGACGTTGTCGTAATCCATGATTTGGTTACTATCGGAGAATAGTCTTCTAGCTAACAAACGACCGGCGAGTATTGCTACTGGAGTAAGTTCAGGTTTTTTCTAAAAAAAAAAAAATTATTACTAAATAAAGGTACGTTAATATTAACGGGAACTTACATATAAAACATCTCCGACTGCAAATATGTTGGGAACATTGGTTTGTTCGTTGATGACGTCGATCTTTTCACCATCGCCGGCTACTTTAACTCCCGCCTTTTCCAAATGTAATTCTTTCGTTAAAGCTTTTCTTCCAATGGCGAATAAAACTGTGTCAAAAGTATCGGAAAATTGTTCGCCTTTGTCGTTGCTCCACGTTACGTTCAAAGTGCCGTCAGCGCCTTTTCTTACTTCTTTAGGATTACATCTAAAAATAATTGTATATTACAGAGATATTCAAATTAAGATCGTAGCGCCGATAACTGCACTACTTCCTTTGTACATTGTTGTATAACCTCAATTATCGTCTACATAAAGTTTCCATTGTTTGATTGTAGTTTAGACAATATTGAGGAAAGTATTATTAATGGTATACATGGAATTCTTAGCAATTAAATTCGTGCGTGGACCCATGACACGCCTCAAAATTGCAAGTTCTTGCAGTAAAAGATTCTCTTCGAACCAACAAAAATATTTTAGTTCAGTCGGGTTAGCATTAAAGGTCGATGTAGAAGCAATAGACAAGATTTTTGAAGGAATCCCTCAAAAATATCATGGTTAATGATAATCAATTGTCTCCACCGGTTTTTAGTACTAATTGTACATTAACAGTTAATAGCCAAAAGAACCAAAAATGGGCCTGTTTTTCGACATGTTTTCCAATTTTACTCGAAAAGTATTAAGTTTATCGTGCATATGTATGGAAAGTAAGTTATGTAGGGTGAAATTTGCTATGAAATTCCGTAGTTCAAAGTTCAAAAATTCCCATCCTTGCAGCCACAGCGGATGAATAATTAAAAAAAATTGAAAAAACAGCTGTTTTTCACTAATGCAATTTATACAGCATTCTGAATCATTATTTGTCTCAGAATACGTTATTAATTTACAAACTGAATGCAACAAATGCGGCTTCGATATCTTATTTAGTTGCTGAGTAATCTAATTGTTAATACACATTAGGTAAAAGAAATAGACGTTGTTAGAATAAAGACATGTGCCACAAAAAATTGTATAAACTTACAATAATGTTTTCACGCATACTAAAAGGTTACAGCTAGCATATGCAACGATTTAATCAACAATTTTTTCGGTTTAACTCACTCAGACGTTAGTTTAAAAATGTGGTTCAAATTTCACCTTAGTAACAATCAAGATATCTATGCGGTTTTTTATTTTAATTGAAATCTGAAAAAACCTACTAAAAGGACTTGGAAAAACACAACTTTTGGCGTTTTTAACGTTCAATTCGGACCGAAAATGCCGACATGCTGGTACGATTCAACCTCTAGGCACATATCTGTGCTCTTACCGCTATACTCAGCCATTCCATCCCCTCGAAATCACAGCGCCGAGAGCCTATTTCGCGCACATTCTCTCTTCTATTTGATTTAATTGTTGATAAGTTATGAAAGGTACCTATCTTGAAAAATAGCTGGGAAAGTATGCAGAAGGACATGCATGCCAGTATTTTTTTTCGTTAGATTGTTGTTCGTTTGCCGAGAATCGTTGCTCAAGTTTGGGATTAAATAACTCGGGATTAAATGGTCCGAATTGAACGTACAAAACTCCAGAAGTTGTGTTTTTCCAAGTCCTTTAAGTAGGTTTTTTCAGATAAATAAAAAACCGCAAAGATATCTTAATTGTTACTAAGGTAAAATTTTAACCACTTTTTTACCAACGTCCGAGTCAGTTACACCGAAGAAATTGTTGATTAAATCGTTGCATATGATAGCTGTAACCTTCTAGTATGTGTAAAAACATTATTGTAAGTTTAAACAATTTTTTGTGTCATAGGTCTTTATTTTAACAATATCTACTTCTTTTACGTAATGTTTATTAACAATTAGATTACTCAGCAACTAAATAAGACATCGAAGCCGCGTTTGTTGCATTCAGTTCGTGAATTGATAACGTTTTATGAGAAAGGATAATGATTCAGATTGCTGTATAAATTGCATTAGTATTTTGCTTCCGAAAAACGGCTGTTTTTTCAATTTTTTTTACTTATTCATCCGCTGTAGCTGCTGGGAATGGAATTTTCACATTTTAAACCACCGAATTTTATAGCAAATTTTACGCTTTATAACTTTGTTTCCATACATATGCACGATAAATTCAATACTTTTCGAGTAAAATTCGAAAACATGTCGAAAAAAAGGCCCATTTTTGGTTGTTTTGGCTATAAACTGTTATTGGGCAACTGGCACAGCCTAAAAACCGGTGGAGGTAATGATATTTTCAAGGAATTCTATCAAAAATCTCGCCTACTGCTTTCACATACATGTTTTGATAGTTTTTGGGCTAATCCGACTAGACTATTCGCAGCTACAGCTAGGTATAGTATAGCTAACAATGAATTTCAGAATATTGTTAAATAAATTGTTTCTGAAAAACGTACATAGATAATAAGGAAATAATATTTTAAAAAACATATTTGTTATAGTAGTAGACACGTAGATAAGAGTATCTTTTAACTTTTAAATATTTATCTATACGACACTTAACACGTTTTACACAACAATTTAAGTGACTTTCAAAAAATTCGTTTGATCTACCGGCGAGGAACGATTACTACTGATTTAATTGATTTTAATGTACATGGTTGAAGCATACTTTCATACAAATGTTACTAGAAAATAGTTGGATGTTTAGAAATTAACTTACTTTGGTAAAAATTTAACTCCTTTTTCCGTCATTTCGTTTTGAATGACATTAGCCATTTGTTGGTCGAAACCTCTGAGAAGGATCGATCTTACCATCACAGTTGCATCATAACCTAATCCGTTCAAAAATCCAGCACACTCCAGTCCAATATCTAATCAAGGATTAAGGAAAAATTCCAAAAAAAAAAAATAAAACACTTGAAAATTTTTATGTATAATAAGGATACATCCAGCGCCGACGATCAATGTTTTTCCTGGAGGTTTATCCAAACTGAAAATATCGTCACTACTTATACCGTATTCTACAGCACCGGGAATGTCGGGGTAACGAGGTCTGCCTCCCACGGCTATCAAAATATATTTACCAGTAATCGTCCTTTCTCCTTTTTTAGTTACTGCTTTTACAGTATTAGCATCGACAAACGATCCTAACCCGTTGATATATTCTACTTCCCTACAGGAAAAAAAATCAACATTAAAACGTTTTTTTTTTTCGGAGTAAATTCTCAAACACTTACTTATCTCTAAGTTCTACCCTGGTGACCCAGTTTACGGATTTAATGTGACCTTGAACGGCATCTTTCAATTGTTCCCAACTGTGAGAAATATTTTCTGGTTGTGGTAAATTCCATCCGTATTTCTGAGCATCCTGAAATTAAAAGAAAAATTATAAAAAAAGCTTCATTCTTTTTTTAATTTCTTGGGAAATTAAACCACAATATTTTTAAATTCTTTATTAAAAAAAGAATGAATAATATACCACAAGGAACATACAGAAGATATAAAAATAGCTTCATTACATTTTGAAGCGTGGTTAAATATTAGACTATCTGCTTATTCCATTTTACTACCATTGCCCTCGGCAGATGCACAAGAATGTGAGGAAAAAACTGGGGACTTCACCCAATGGCTAAACACAAGGATTGTTAGACCAATGATAGCCTATGAATCAGTGGTGTGGTGGACAGAGACACTGCAAGGCTTGCTTGCTTTGTATTTTGAGAGCCATGAATTGTGTTGTGTGGAATCCGTTCCGAATGACTGACGTTAAGTTGATCGAAAATGTTCAAACAACATTTTTGCGTTATGCAGCTTTTAAGATGGGGTTTAGTAAAGGCGCATATCAAAGTAATGCTTTATTAACAGTATTAGATTTAAACACGCTGTCACATCGTAGATCTGTTAGTTCTTTAACTTTTTTACATGCATTAATTAATGGTGCAATTGATTGTCCTGAGTTATTAGCACTCGTCAACTTCAATGTTAATGATAGAACTAGAAATATTGAAATATTCAATATTCCGTTTCATCCAACGGACTATGGACGAAATGAATCCATCACAAGAGTTCCTTAGAATTGCCAATGACATCAATTTTAGTATAGAACTTTTTAATACCTCAATTCCCACTTTAAAAAAACAGACAAAAATCTTAAATTTTCATTACTTATAGGTAATTTGAATTGCAATATTTTGTTTTATATTTCATATTGTATTTCATTGATTTCCTGTTATATGTTGTAATAATTTGTGCATTTTTTAGTATTGTATTTTTATTATTGTAATTTGTATTCGCCCACTTTTTGTATTGTATTTGATGGTATGACCGTTAAATAAATAAATAAAATAAAAATCATCTGGTATTGGGAAGGTCCTAAGACAGAAGTAGATATATGAACTGGAATTGTAGGGCTAAAACGAATAATATCTCTTCCAATAAGCCTATCTAAGAAGGTTATAACTTTCCAAATAGAAGTGACTGCGATTCATCCCTACATTGAAGAAATTTAAAAGATAGGAAAGGACAAACCATCAATTCTAAGCTAGTATGGGATTGTATGGGTGCCTTAAAAGCGCTTGAGGCTGGGTACCAGGGCACGAGGATCATAAGGACAAAGAATATGAAATGGCCAGACAAAGCTTATTAATGACATTCATAGAATGGTGAGTAATCTCACCAGGAATAGAGGCAGGCGAAACAGTTCATTACATGAAAGATTTTGTCTCCCGGCTGATTGGCTACTTAAAAAGAGTTGGGTAATTTAAATTCAAAGGACCACGATATATCTCAAAAGGTAGCAGTGGCACAGGCTGATTAGCCACCTCATCAAATCTAATCTTCAATATACTATTATAGTTCATTTACGATAAGTTTGCAATAACAAAACATGACAGATGTCTTACATCGTTGCCACGTTGTAATTTTTTTCCAATTGTTGGCATAAAATTATGTTGATAAGTTGTTTATTGTAAAAGATTACATTCAATTCAAAAATAAGAGCAGAAATTATAAAATTTTGATCAGTACATACATAAATTTCAAGATTTCCAAGTTTGAAACCCTAAGTTTAACTGAAAAATGCTATTTTCAAACACAGTTGAATTGCATCGTTATTGCAGTATTAAGTAACAATGTATTTATTAAAAACGTACATTTCTCACAGAAGTAATAGGAATTATCGGTAGTTATGAAAATAACAGATTATATCTTACACAGTAAATAACAAACTATAAAATGCGAATAAAAGCGACAAAGCAACACAAGAAATTCTGATAGAATTGTCTGATTTTGAAAACATAAGTATGGCAACCCCGGACACGGCAGCCAAGTTTTGGACCGTAACATCCCCCTTTATATGGTTAATTATTCCATTTACACTTTGGATATCTAGATTTTGTTCAGTGGCTGCAATTGTTACTACAAATGTCAAAATTGCAAACTTATCGTAAATGAACCATATTTAGGCATGATTAGCTTCAAAATATTAACAGAAAAGTCTTAATTGCACATGATACCTGTTAAATTGAGCAATTTTAGTAGTGGAAACTTTGTCAAATATAGTCAAATATAAATACATGACTTTGATATCACGCATTACCGGGTGTAAACCTGTTTTGTTTTCGTCCGGCCACCCTGTATAATAGATTCACGTAATAAGAATTTCTTTGTAAATTGTTTAGTTGAAATGAACAACTTTTTTGTGAAAAATACCAGACGTTATGAAATATATCATTAAGTCAATGATGACTCATATCTCTTAGATCGCATACGAATAATTTAACATCAATTACTTGCAATTTTATGATAATTATTGATAAATTATATACCAAGTCATGCTATACAGGGTTTTCTCAATATTATTACTTTTCTTTGGCAAAATAATTAAATCATTTTGACTGACTGACAGTTATACAAAACCATTACTACGTTAGGCAAGTTTATCTGAAGCTACGGGGCATCGGTGAGAGATGAGGAAACACGGCATTATTTGTCATAAACCTACAAATGACGTACGGTACCTATTTTACCAAGTAAAACTGAAAATACAACGGTCACTGACAATACCAACGCCACTGGATAAATCAATATCAGTCAATTGAGGAAGTGAGAGGGAAGAACACGCGCACGCGCTTGCCAATAAGAAGTCAGTTGGTCAGGCCTTTCGATAAAAATCACCAATTATGTAATTCGGAGGGTGTGGTAATTATGGTTTTCGTACAACGCTGCCAGAGCTTGAAGAAGCCCATAACAAATTTGGAAAAGTGCTCATCTTTTAATATTCATAAATTGAAAAAATAATGTTATAAAAAAATCCAAAGGAACAAGCACATTAAAGAATTAACGTTTAATTATATTGTTAATACTGTTCGTAATAAAAAGTCCCTTTTCTAATAATTATCACTACATACTTAGCACTTAAGCTTTTTCATAGTTAAACGTGGCAATATCGAATGTTTTCGACTGCATTCCATTCATGGCTTCAGATAAACTTGCTAATGTATATTTTATGTAAGAGATACAAAACACAAAATGCCCCATGTCGTTTAACTCCATAATTAATTACAAAATATTTTGGAGACAAAAAAAGTCAGTCTTGTTCCAGAACAGTATTGCATATCCTAAAATTTCAAAACAACTGATAGTTTTTGAGTAAGTAGCTTGCAGATTTTTAAATATGTTGTATGTTCATTTTTCTGCTCACATTTACTGAAAAAAATCATAACCTAGTCATTGTATGGCACACAAAGCCCAGTGCCTTTTATCTGTGTACTATAAAATTTATTATCATTTACCATTACTTGAAATAAAGTAATATCATTAACTTACATTTATAGCTTCTCCTAATAAAGCAGCTTGGTGCATCAATTTCTTTGGGATACAACCAACATTGACACAAGTACCACCCAAACCCCATTTTGAACCTTGCGGACTTGGTGTAACATAATCTAAAACAGCTACTTTGGCCCCCAAAGCAGTGGCTTCTTTGGCAGCTGATAAGCCACCGGATCCTCCTCCAATGACGATAAGGTCATATTCTGTGTTCTGATCTGGAGAGAAAAGAAAAAGAAATTCCTATAAAAGTTTATAGATTGGTGAGAGTATTGTGATTCTAATTAGAAATATCTGATGACATGATTAATTCTATATAAATCACAGTAAATTATTATCAAAATTTGTGCAGAATAACATTGTTATTTTCCAACCACACCTGGTATACCTCTATATAGAAAAAATAATCATATAAATGTTTAGTATATTTGGAAAAACCTTATATACAGGAATTTTATACATTACTTATCTATTAAACAGTAAAATAGAATGAAGATAATCAATAATTATTAAGGTAAAATACAATTTTTACAATGATTTACACATTCTTCAATTCATTATTGTACAAAATCCAATATAATCTTTGAACATACCTATGTAATCATGCTCCATCTTCATCACTGATTTCTCAATGACTGACAGTTAATATGTATAATATGACACAAAAATGTCAGTTGATCTTTAGATAAATAATTGATATTGATTGTATGTCTCTCGTGTTTTGTGTAATTTTCTAACTCTCCTTAATTTATCGTATTTGTTTATTATTAGAAAATAAGTAATTAAATTGTATACCCCGTAATTTGAACAGAAAATTGGATTGTAAATAATTTATTTGCAATCATCATACTTTAGATAAAGTAGAAAGATAATTTTATTGTAATGTAATGGGAGCTTAAAATAGGTTTTGGAATTTCAGCCTTTGCATTTTTAATTATCCCTTCAAGAAGACATTTATAATTATGCATTTCAAATTGACACACTTGTGAAATACTTTTTGCAATGTATTCAACTCATTTTCCGGATGAATTACTTAGTAGTTTGTAGATGATTCCAAAATAGGAAATGAATTTAACTGAAAAACCTCAAAATCCTTGAAAATGTTTTATTTAACATTAAACTTTTAGTTTTGATATACCTACTTTTTCAGCCTCTTAGTCATGGAGACTCTCTTAGTATTGGAATAGGATAAGAGATTTGCATGCAAAGCAATGTTTCAAACAATAATCCATTGGTGTAACTATCGAGAATACTCACCCAATTTTGATATTATTTTGACATTTAAATTAGGACAATATCGATTATGTCCATGTTCGCAACCATCATCTGGTTTTTCAGGCAATCCCAACATGAAGTATAACAAAATGCTTGATTCCATGCACAATTGAAGTATAATTTTTAATTACTTCGGATTTTAAAAGTATATCAACAAATCAATTGTTATTAGATTCCTTCTATGCCTTAAACTACTGGTTAATACATTGTCAATGTCATAATAGTAATTCTGACCCATTTTTTATATTGTTTTCAACAACTAATCTAACAATTATTGTGTACATTATAATTTGATTGTTAGGAAATTTGGTTTTTGTGGTGTTTTCAACTCATTTTATTTAGATTCGGATTCATAAACACTAAAATGAGGTTATGTAGTTACGTCATTCCAAAATAAACGGCAAGTCATTGTTCATTCAAAAGACAAAATAATTTTACTTACGTTTACATTTCAATGTACTAAATTGTCTAGCGAAAACTGATTGTACTTTTTGATATCCATTAAAGGTGTCACTAATCCGTAATTTGACTACTCCTCTGAATATGACACGACGAAAACAAAAAACTGCCGCCATTTGACCAATTTATACCGAACTGTATGATCTTAACTTACGTCCTTGAAATCAGTTTATCTATACAGAAGACACGAAACTTCTCAGCAGTGTATTTTGCCCATAATTAATCATTAATGAAGTCTATTCTTATAACAGGTTGTAATCGGGGCATAGGCCTGGGCCTATTGAAACATTTAGTGAAAGATAAAATATCCCCAAAATGTGTAATGGTAACATGTAGAAACTTGGAAAACGCGAAAGTAAGTTATGAATATTTTATTACTTTGTTACTTACCGACTGGTGGCATGTTTCACTATTTTTAAAATACGCAACTGATTATTGTAATACCCGGAACCTTATGTATGAGTATGACTAGTATTTCTTTTTGTTAAATAATAAACTTAGCAGCACACCTACAAGGTTGTTCTCAACGCGCCAGCGCAGAGTTTGGATTTAATTTTCAGCGGTTTGAATGTTCTTTGAGCACTCATCATTTATATGGTATCCCTTCCAAAGAGATAAATTGATTAGATTCTCTCTATTGAATTGTTTTCTACAAGTCACGTTATTTTTAAACCTTTCAAATGGCCTACTCATTATCCTTATGTTTTCATTAGGAAATTTTCAGGATACTCATGAAAAATGTAAATACTCGTAGTGACTATTCACACGATGTGGCGTGATAATATTGAAATTTGTTTATAGATTATAAATAATCACGAGGAGCACAAATCGTTGTTTGAGAATTTAAAAAGAAAAATAGAGGTTTTAAAAATAGATAATTAGATTATTTCATACTGGATTGGGAGGAGAATGAACTTGATAAATTCATGTTTTACTAATTAAAATAAAATCCTATTTTAGATAGGTAATTAGAATTGAGAAAGTGTGAAATCGAAATATATTTTGTAGGAACTCCAAGAAATAGAAGTTGCTAATGAAAATGTTCATGTACTTCAATTAGGTAAGTAAATATTTCTTTTAGTTTTCTACAACTGTAACAGTGGCGGGCTAAGTCTAAAGCGGGCCTGTCGACTTTATCAATCAACGATTCGGTATAATTTGTATACGTTTCAGCAATAATTATAAATATCACGATTTTCTGTTAAATAACATTTAAAAACCTAATTTTCGAGCCCTATAGGCACGTGCCTAGGTTTCCTAGGCCTTAGTCCGCCCCTGTACTGTAAATACTTTTTAATAACTTCGAACAAAGAAGGTGTAATAATAATAATTACTTAAAAACATTAATTAAGATAAAAATGTGATGAAATATAATTCAAAATGTGTGTAATACCATCATAACCACTTGTGCTGTCTGTTATACAATTACATTTTCAAGTTATCTTTCAGTTTATCAATTTAGATAATAAATTCTTGAACTGTGTGGTTTGAATATACCATATTTATATATATATTTTTTGATATCAATACACGAAATGACCTGAATTTTTTAATCTAAAATAACAAATACAGTTACAGTTTTTCCTTAACAAGAAATAACTAAAATTGAAGTTGCTTTCGAGATTATTATTATTGTATTATCGCAAGTTTCCTGTCACATGGTTTTAAAAGGAAAATGATTAATAACTTGGTTTGACCGAAATACATAAATTGAATATTATAAGCTATTATTTGAAAGGCTTTCATTTAAAAATAACTTGAATAGGAATTTGGCCAATTTCATTAAGTTTTTTTATTAAAGAGGTTGACAAACCGGAAACATTTGATACATTTGCTAAAAATGTAGAAGATATTGTAAAAGAAGATGGGTTGAACGTATTATTCAACAATGCTGGGTATTCTCCAAAATCCACAAGAATTAATTTCGTCAGAGCCGAACAAATGATGGAGACCTTTTCTATAAACACCGTAGGACCTTTGATGTTGACGAAGGTATAATAGTCACTTTTCTTAGGCTTAGAAGTATAAGTAGATAAAGTTTTGTTCTATTGTAGGCGCTTCTTCCCTTATTAAAAAGAGCTGCATCTGTGAATAAGGATAAGCCACTAGGAATTAACAAGTCAGCTGTAGTAAACATGAGTTCTTATTTGGGATCGTTAGCGTTGAACAATGACGGTGGATTGTATCCGTACAGATGTTCGAAGGTAAAAAATACTAGATTACAGCTCGTGTAACGTACTATACTTTTTTTTTCTACGCCCATTTATTTTCTGCTACGAAATAATGCGACTTATTTAACGAGAAATTGTATAATGTGTTGCCGACATTTCTCTTTTAATCTAAAATGTAATTCACTAATGCTAAAAGATGTTTTTCTATTGACTAAAGTATGTAAATAGACGAAATAAAGTAGTACGTAGATAAAAACTTTATCAAATTTAAGTTTTCTTATCTAAACGCACGTGTGTGTTAGGAGACACTGCGATTTTTGATGTTTACAGACATGGGCGTAGAGAAAATTTATTTAAATGGGTTTCGTTGAACAAGTGTTTTTGTTTTCAGGCAGCTCTAAATATGATAACAGCATCTTTAAGCGTCGATTTGAAACCTGATGAAATTTTAGTGACTTCCATCCACCCGGGATGGGTTAAAA
>CAJUYG010000420.1:181087-201692 GCA_910591675.1 Galerucella calmariensis
ACCTGATGAAATTTTAGTGACTTCCATCCACCCGGGATGGGTTAAAACAACTATGGGTGGTGCTAATGCTCCTTTGGATGTGGATACTTGTTGCACTAAAGTTATAGAGTTATTAAAATCGCTAAACGACGAACACAACGGGCAGTTTTATTCGTATGACGGTAAAAAATTACACTGGTGAAGTGAAAACGTATAATATTTAGCAAAAAAACAAATAGAAAAGCGATTATCTATTAGATTGTAATATTGTTGAATTATTAAACGGGATCAAAGATTGAGTTATATGATTATATTTTCTACAGAACCTTATATTTTCACTGTAATTAGACAAACGAATTAAAATTTGAGTTTTATTGGTCTTTTATTTCGGCAATACGAATATTTGTTTGAATTTAAACCCTGGTTATGATTTCAACACTTGATGGGCACATATTTTTTTTTATTGTCGTTTCCTAAAGAGCACATCAAATTGATTGATGCAGGCTAAATATCTCTTGTCTATGCCAAAAAAATCTGCTTTATTACTTCTTATAACAACAACCATTTATTTATTAAGCCAAATCGAAGATTACAGAATAAAAATATAAGATGTTTCACTCGTTAGAATTTATCGCGTAAAGCACCGATGCCGCTGGTGACTTGGATGGTACAATACGTCGCTACGTACTTGCATTTAATTTGGCATATTATACGGGACGTCGCCCGTCGAGCGCTGTTATTTTAGAACTGTGTTTATTGGTTGTTCGTGTTTTATATTTATGTTGTATAGATTTTTTAAATTTATTAATTAATTGTTGAAATGTGCAAAAAGTCATATTAATATTTTTCTCTTTAATAGCAAAGCTTAAATACTAAATATTTTGTAATATTTGCTAATACAAAATTACGGATTTATTTTTATAATAAGGGTATTATATAAACAAGTACATTAATCAAGAAAACTCAAAAATTCAATTCTATAGCTAACCAAAGGGAAATTGGTAAGTTCCTTTTGAACGAATTTACTAAATTTTCTTTTCATCATCCATGTAATCAATTTCCTTTCAAATATTATGCCAGTCTCTATACCAGAGTCCGTATAAATTTTACTCTCAAATGTATATTGAAAGATTTGAAAAACAATAGATTAAATTTAACACATAAGCCAATCTCCAAAATTAGTATTTTACATTTATATAAATTTTTAATGAAGGTATCCTGCAGCTGCTTCTCTTTTTACTGTTTTAACCTTGTCAATCCAAAAAATACGCATTATTTAAAGACCAAAATTTAAGATTTAGTGGCCATATTATTCTGGTGGCTAATGAGTATATTTAATTGAATTTGTGATAAATATCTGCTAGATTATCAATAAGTATCACAAAATTACTAAGATGCTGGATAAAAACTGTGAATTGATTCATTTTAAAAATTCAAGTTTATTTTTTACTTACCCTTTCAAATTCATATCCCGAACATTTTTCTAAATAATTAACCTTTAAAAATAAACCTTTGTGATAAAGAATCCTATTAATTGAAATATGTATTTCTCTAATTACCCCTGTATAGCTTAAAATAAAATAAGCTTTTCGAACTTATCTGGTATCTATCGGTCTCGTTATTGACAACAAAAGCGAGTCGTAAACATAATTTATGAGAGCGGCGTCCGTTTGGGACAGCAACTTGAATCAAACCGCCTTGGAGTGAAACATCTTATATTTTTATTCTGTAATCTTTTGCCAAATATTGCGTATTTGTGACTATCTAGGTATTTATAGCATTTATGGAGCTGAAATGGAAAGGTAGTTGATGATAAAGACCAGAAGGATTTTTTGTTGGTTCTATACTTCAAGAGAATATGTTCCAGAAGTTTAGGATATGTAGACTTGCAAATGACAGGAGAAATAGTCTGGATTGTACTTTCTACAACAGCAAGTTAAAAACGTTCTCCTTTTTCAAAATATGAGCTCACTTGGGAAAATAAAGTACTTAGTAATATTATTATTATTTTTTAATATGATTTTTTTATATATTCGCAGTTGAACATTTTTTTTTCACATAACTGAAAATGGTCACTATATTTGATGATAAAAAAAATGTTTACATTATTAATCCAATCTAGATAGGTCTAGCATTTATCAAAACAAAACGACTTCTAAATATAAAAGTGTCAATGTCCATATTTAGTTTGGGTTTATTCAAAAAAAGCTCCATTTGATGTATATTCAATTTTGAACAAAATGCTAGATGTTTAAAATGAGCATTGTGAACTTTTAATCAAAAGCAAAAATTTGAATAATACAACCTAAAATGAAGAATATATCTGAGGGATGTTCTCTTTTGCTAAGAATATTTAATAAGCCAGGCAAATATGGATGAAAAGATTAGCCATTTTTACATCAAACCCTTGATAAGAGAGGTGTCAAAAAGAGTTCAACAACAATACACAATAAAAGTTTCAAAATGAAACAATTGTAATGTGACTTCATATTTTGATGTTAGAAAAACAAATAGTAAAATTGGTGAAAGATATGTGGATGATCTGATTAAACAATCTGCAAATGTCAAATAAAACATTTTTATTTATATATATAAATACAAAGAGAACAACCCTCACAATATTACTTGTTTATTATATTAAACTTTTTAAATGCCAATTTTAAAATTGAGTCAATTTATCTATCTTCAAATTGAATATTTAATATATAATTATTGAATAGTCAGTTTCAAGATTTTCTTGGCTCTTCAATTTACGATACCTAAAAATCGGTTTCAACTAAAGACTACAAAAAATCTAACGGAAATATATCTTAATTCACTGGGAATGAAATTAATAAGGAACAAATCAGAAGAGAGCAAATAAGACTATTCAACAAGCTTGATGTTTAGTCTTTGGTTTCATTCCTTTGAATTTCTATATGGTTTGATACAAATAAAAATAAGATTCTTCTATATACCTAATTCAAATTAAATAAAAAAAAAGATAACATGGTACTACATTTTTAAAAGTTTTTCATCCTACTTTTTTCAAAAGTATATTTACATGTAATACAATAATACCTATTTATTGCAGTAAGACTCCAATAAAAAAAGTGTGTCTGTACATAAATACTGCATATGAAATATGTATGAACTGAAAGAGATCCATCCATTGTATGAATCAATAGTTATTTTTGTTCTCCATAAAAACGAGTATTGGAAATATTTATATTCAAGAGAAACTTATGCTTCAGATTCACCAGGAGTGCTTTCTTCTTCTAAAATAGGCACAATAAGATTATCCTTGGACATCAAATTGTACTTTGTTACAAATTGAGTAAATCTTTTACATAAACAAGTCTCAGATTCAAATTCATCGAATATAGATCTATGGTGAAAGTAGGCATGTGAGAATATTCGATAGACTCTTCTACATACTGAGCCTAGCTTCGCTACAGATGATTCTTTAATACTAACTCTAAAACATTAAAATGACTTATTAGGATAAACATTCTCTTTTTCTATTATTATAAAATGAAAATGTATCTTACCGACTTGGAAAATATTTATTGCTGTTCAATAAACAAGCAGCACCATCAAGTGTGTGCCTTGTGTAATCAATAGCAGGACATTCTTTTGGGGTTTTATGTGCTGCACATAAGAAAATCCACTGTTCAGTTGCCGTCATTTGTGTACATGTCTCTGGGTGACATTCTCCTTGTAATCTTACAGCTAATCCATTCAATTCCATACAGAATTGCCTAAATATATGTAAATATCTTACTTTTCAATCACAGATCATACATATCATATTAATATCATATAAACATCAACATTGAAAAAATTAATGCATAACATACTATTTCTACACCAGTGTATGTTACCTCAAATGTTCATATTTCCAAACTCCCTCATCTTGTGATTCCGGCATTTTCAATATTAAATCAATGTTATTCGGGTCACGACGTATAAGTTGTTGAATATATTGTTGCACTGCAAGAGTGCTGTCCATTTCTTCGAAAGGTTCATCTGGCCAATGACTGAAATCCTAAAATAATGTAAAAAGATTCATTTTGATCTAAATAATATTCTGTTAACTACTGATTCAGGTGTTAGAAAGTTATTTTGGTGTCCGCTTTTACCTTTGCTTTTGTACCAGGTCTATTTCTTCGCACAATAGTTGATCCATCAGCCATCTTCATTTTTGACATATAAATAAATCATTGACAGTGTTGTGAGTGTTGCCAACGAAAGCTGCACAAAATACTGACAAGCGTGTGACAAAATCCCCAAATTTTACTACAACTTATAGAAAATCCCCAAATTTTTGTATACTATTTGAATTTGAATAATAGTAGATTAATAGTATTCGCGAGAACGAGCAAAATTGGAATGGGGAAAACAAACCAAATCGGCATTACTGTACGTGTATTGAAACAAATGGGGGTTAGCCACAGATTATCTGGGTTAGCATTGTTTTCCCCATTCCACTGACAGCTTTGACATAAACTGCAGCGCCCACTATCGGAAAAATTTTCGCGAATACGTGGTAGAAAATAGAAAAGGAAAAAAGAAGAATTTTGTCACGTGACTAACAATAATTCTCATATAGCGTTTTCCATTGACAATCCCATTCATGTATAATAATTCCCATTTGTGAATACAAAAATCGTAGTTTGCTGTCGGCTAAATAGGAAGGAAGAGAGTTTGCAAGTGGATAAAAATATCGGATAAATTACGTTACCGTGGCAACCCTAGCATTTAGGTACTGTCTGTTTACCAAGCAATACACGTCAATTTGACAATTATAAATGTCAAAAACAGAATGAATTAAACAGCATATAACAATTCCAAAAAGTATGTCGAGATTTGGAAATATTTGCAAGGCAGAAATAGTAAGGGAGATTGAAAAATCAACTCCAGAAAATACCAAGAAAACTCATTCCTCCATATGGAATCAATTTAATTTAATTTAGTTTAATTGAATTGAGTTTTTTATTCATGGGATTGTCTTACCAAATACCACGCGAGCTCAGATTTAGCAGGATATTTTTTCCGGTGGTTTTCTCATGCTTACTTTCATTGGCAATTTAACTCGATCTGTTCAGGCAAAATCACTCGAGCTACGCACTCGATCTGTTCAGGCAAAATCACTCGAGCTACGCTCTCGTGATTTTGCCAGAACAGCTCTCGTTAAATTGCCAATGAAAGTAAGTATTCGAAAACAACCACAAAAAATATCCGGCTAAATCTGAGCTCTTGTGGTATTACCCCCGACAAAACTAGGGTGCACTGAATCTATACTGAGTGCAAAATTTGTGTTCCATTGGCTGCACTGCACCAGTATTTCATATTCCATCGGAAAACTAGTGCAAGCGAATGTGGACTGAGTGCAGTTTTTTCGGCACCTGCTCAGGAGGTAGTTTCGAGTCAAGGATGTTAGATGAGACCTAGAATTCTCATCTAACATCCTTGGTTTCGAGTATAGTGCAAAATGGTGGCGAATGATGAACGCTGCGAATTCGAAAGAAAAACAGTAGTTTATTTATTTTTCACTGGATATTATTGTAAAAAGTAGAGTATTTTACAAATACTGAACCAGTGATTGGAAGTATTAAGTTGTTTTAGGAAATGAATAATCTCAATGTACTTTTAATAAAAATTTTCTCATTATTTTTAATGTTAAATAATAAAACAACTAGATAAGGATACATAAAACTGCACCTGCTTTTAATCAAAACAACAAAAACCACCACAAAACAACCCAACGATTATACACCCTACAGGATTGCTTATTCGCTTGAATCTTTCGTCGGTGAGTGGGAACTCGCTTACGTCACCAGTGGACCTCGACCAATTTAAAATATATTGCAATCCTTAATATTTTTTTTCACTTTTTTCTTGTGTATTTGCAAGAAATCAAAATAAATTAATTTTTTTTTTGGTAATATGTTATTTTAAAAAGTTATATTTAGTAGTATAAGTAGTTATATAATATAAGTAGTTATAAAATTTAAATTAGCGATTGAAACAATAACTTTCAATTGAAGAATCTTGCTTATAATTTATTTTGCACAGAAAGAGAAGCAAATCTACGAGCTGTGTTTATGGGTTAATTGATGGGTAAACTCAGCATTATATTTTTTTCTTATGGGGAAAATAAAACAGACGTCTTATGCACTTATAAAGAATTTATTAATAAACAATTTTTTTAAATTTTCTTAAAACCTCTATCATCTCTTGTCGTACTCACACTTTTTCTCTTCAACCATTTTTTTTCTGGGATTGATAATTATTATATTTATCCTATCCTAATAATTGTGCGAAGTTTACAAAGAAGGATTCATACAAGCAAAAATTAAAACTTAGATTACTTTAAAACTAAAACTAGGAACATATAAAACCATGTAATGTAATGGTGATGTTTTTGCCAGAAACTGAGAAACTAAGGCATTCTTTTTAGTTTTAGCTTATATCTTAATTTCTTATTTTTTTGCATGATCATCTATATTAAATTACATGGTTCTCTGTTCTAAGTTTTAGTTTTGAATTAATTTTTATTTTTGCTATCTGAAAATGTATACATTGAAACTCGAATCCAAAAATTTTGTATTTACACTGAAGTAAAGTGCTTCGCATTTATAGACTTTCTTGATTGACAATTATTAGAGATTAGAGAAGTTTACTTACCATCTTTATTAACAAACAACACCTTCAAAATTGAAAAAACGGATAAAATAACGTCAAAACACACTTTGTAAACACACGATTAACCATAAAATTAAAAATGTTAGGTCCAGTGATGACGTATTCGTCCGACTTGAGCAAGGCGAACACAGAGTTAAATGGAAATAAGCAATCCTGTATGGTGTATAATCGTTGAAAACAACCAACTTGATTTGACGAATGACAACTGACAACTTTTCTGTGTTCCATTGACCCTGCACTCAGTGCAAAATATCGGTACACTGGTGTAGAGTACGCTCGAACTTGGTGCCAACTAAGTGCATGCCAATGGAAAACGCTATTATTCTGTCCTATATCGCCAAATATTTCCATACCTGTCTTGATATCCGTCTCAAGATTTTTTTTGGGGCGAGAAAATGACTGGCACAGTTTGTTTTTGTGTAAAATCATTTTTTCTCTTTAAAATAAAGACATGAATTCCAAGAAATAAGGAAGTTAGCATAAAGCAGATCGGTCAATCCCTACAGAAATCATATTTTCTTTACGAAAGCAATTAGCATTTTTCCCGTCCCGAGAGTTCGCGCATAGATTAATCCGGCTCGTGCCCAGGACCCGTATTCTTAAGGGACTAGTGAGAATCTAACCAATGAGATTGATGCATTACGGGTTGCCTGAAACGAGAGAGATTCAATCTCTCATGGTTCGGACCGATAGAGAATCTCACCAAAAGCGGTGAGAAGCTTAGAAACATGCGTATTGGATTTCGTCCGGTGATATTGCAGATCTCACTATTGCCTTTAAAAATATGACAAATTTGAAACTCTCATGTTTTAGGCAACCATGCAATACACCTATCTCATTGGTGAGATTCCCACTAGTTGTATCGTACCGGCGATCGGCGACGCCGGCGACCAGCGACCGGTAAGCTATTTAGTCGAAAATAGCATCTAAGTAATAGATGTACGCGTTGTCGCGTTATCCGTGAGCTATACCATATCTTTTTTTCTCTCAAGTGCATAATTATTATAGACTCTCTAAAATATCACGTGGCGATCTCTTTAATAAACACAATGTCATCATCAGTTGGTATCTAAAAGAAGACCAACCATCAAGTATAAGGGGGTAAGTGTTTTCTGCTTTGTCTGAATGTACGTAGAATTAATGATTCAATAATTAAAAAACACAGTCCACTAATTTCAAGCCCACACATTTGTGGACATTCGGGCACGGATTTTGTGGATATGTTCAGCTTTTAAAGACTTGTAATTTAGGATTTATAAAATTTTAAATGACTTGTGATAAAATTGAATCAAGTTTTTTATGACATTCTTGCTGAAAAAAAACAATACCAGTCATGGTAGGTCAAAAACATAGATACCGAGCGCGCATATTACTTGACGCACATGTGAATTTCATGGCCTGGCGCAGTTACTTTATTTATTTTTATGAAGGGTTTCTTATTAAAAATATTGAGCCTCAATAATAAACACTGCTATATATAGGTACATCTATTTTACTTATTTCTAGTCTTCGGCAATCGAATCAAGGAAAATTTTTACATATACCAGTATATTTTGAGTCCATAAATCCGAGTAATAGGGAAGTTATCAGGAAACAGTTTGCATAAAATATTTCCATACCTACCCCTCGCTTAAAAATTTTTGTCAAAAAAATGTTTTCGACATAAAAAATGGTCAAAATCCGTGAGGAGGGGTTATTTGGGACAATAAATAGACTGGCACAGTTTGTTTTTGTATAAAATCATTTTTTCTCCTCCAAATGCAGTCATTAAATTTTCGAAAATCCACTTTCCGAAACTGAAAATACTCATAACTCGACTAATATGTTAGATAGAACGTTCTAGTCTTCGGCAATCGAATTAAAGATCCTTTGGTTAGTAATATTATAGCATTGAATTGGCGTATAATGTTAATTATTTCCAATTTTTGTTAAATGTATCTACTAAATCCTTCACAAATCTGTACAAAACGTGTGATTCCTCGAAAACTCCACATAAAGTGTCATTACTGCACCTTTACTACAGGGCGTTGCAAATACACGCAAATGCAATTGGCATCACTGATTATTGACATATTCAGTTGTGATTCATCATCTGGAATTACCAGTGCTCCCAACATTAGATTAGATTATTATCAAAACCAATTTTTCCAAAAAAAAAACTACGAATAAAGCACCCTGGTGTCGCGCATACTTATCTTTTTTTGAAAACTCATTATAATGACTTTTATCTCATTATAATGACTTTTATCTCATTATAATGACTTTTATCTCATTATAATGACTTTTTTCTCATTATAATGACTTTTTTCTCATTATAATGACTTTTTTCTCATTATAATGACTCTTTTCTCATTATAATGACTTTTTTCTCATTATAATGACTTTTATTTTTCTCACTATAATGATTTTTTTTTTCATTATAATGACTTAGGTATATATTTGAGCTTATATTTTCTTAGGTGATGTTTTGGGATTATCATTTTTGTACTATTTAAATCATGTATATTAATTAAATTTCTTAGAATTTCTTTCAAATAAAAGAATGGTGGACTATTATATTGCAATTACTTTCTATTGGGTAAAAGTTATAAAGAAATTACGGCTTTCTTGAATTTATATCACAAACAGAGAGTATAAGTTTATCAACAGTGAAGAGAATATTGAAGATCCTTGGACTCTATGGAAAAATAGTATATTATTAAACGAGCAATTTATGATAGCCATAATTCACGATGGGAGACGTTTGCGTCACGAGCCGCAGGCGAGGGGCGCAAGTCACCCAAGTGAATTATGTCCATAAATTGCGAGTAGAATACTATACTTTGTCCACGACACTTAATTTATTTATTAATAAATAAAAGTCAGTAGCGATTTGGCATATTACTAACCTCAAAATGTTGTGGCAGCTACTTCAAATAATTTGACATATATAGAGATGGGCGATACTGTGGAAAGTATCAATACAACGTACCGTTATAAATATATTGTTTTAAAATACTTAATATTAGAAAATATCGTTATGGAAAGTATCAATACTAAAAATTACAATATTTTATAGATACGATATATGTCAGAAACAAATTTCCTGAACAAAATACACAGATTTAATAGTTTATTCCATATTGTACCCCCATCTCTAGTCGTGAATTATGAACCATAATACACTACAGTGTATTATGAACCATAATTCACGACAGTTGATATATGGGTACCATATACCTTTAGTTAGGAGGTAAAATATTGACTTATTATTAGGTGGTCGTGGACAAACCATTTTACTCCCTTGCCAGAAGTTTTGGCTTTTATAACAGACCAAGTTGAGATAAGATGGATGCATTTCAAATGCATCCAGCAAGGTTTTGTCATTACAAACAGAAACAGAAGTTCAGTTGTCCATGTAATACTCAGTTGATCACTGATATATAAAACTAGATATGTTTTATATTTATACAAACCAGAGCGCTATTCTGTGACCAAATGAATCCAAACAGATTAAAAATCCACCATTCACCTTTTGAGAAATAAACTCCTCAATTACAGCTTTGGCAATATTCCGTTTTTGCAAGAACTCCTCCATATCGTTTAAAAGATTCATGTCATAGATTCGAAAATACCTTTGTTATACCCAACTAACCTAGAAAATATAAATGTCATTATAATGAGAAAAAAGTCATTATAATGAGAAAAAAGCCATTATAATGAGAAAAAAGTCATTTTAATGAGAAAGAAGTCATTATAATAAGATAAAAGTCATTATAATGAGAAAAAAGTCATTATAATGAGATAAAACTCATTATAATGAGTTTTCAAAAAAAGAAAAGTGTGCTCGACACCAGGGTGCTTTCGTAGAAAACATACCCAAAGGCCAAAATTCTGGTAATAATAGATTCACATCTGAATAAGATAAATTTCACATAGCTTAAACTCAAAAATATTAAACCCAGTTTATCAACTATCTGGAAAATTCAAATTTCATTCTTCTGGTTAAAATCATGAAGTGATAATTATTTTATTTCTATGCGAGCAGGGTGATCTATGATCTGGACATCACGCCCTGATAAATTTGGTAATAAACAAGCGCTCTTTGCACAACACGTGCCTCAGTTTGAGTAAATTTGATTCTCTTCGACATTGTTTTAATCGCTTAGGTATTTTAAAAGCTATATCTGACTGTCTATAATGAAAAGGATCATTTTAATCAATACGAACCAACCAAATTACAAACCTAAATCTATTTAAATAGGATAATAGAACCATAGACAAAATAAAATATATTTCTCTATGAATAGAACTGTCAGTTGGGGGGACATCATAGAGAAATAATCTATTTCTCTATGGTGGACATGACCAAATGGAAGAGAAGAAGAGTATTAGGTTATGCTAAAAATAATTTTATAAATACAAAAAGTTATGAGATGAGTAAAATAACATCTAGCCAAGTAATCAAATTATATAGAGAATTATTGCGATACGGCAAAGAACTTGAATTCACAGATAAACAGTTTTTTCGTAACCGTATAAAGGACGAATTTAAAAAACATAGAAATATTTCCGATGAAAAAGATATTAGTTACAACTACAAGGTAAGTATTTGCATTTTATCTAAAATGATGTATTATTTCATGTAATTTTTCAGAAAGGTGTTACACTGTTGTTAAGACGTGCAATACAATGACGCTATATAGGTACTGTTTACGAATTCAACATAATTTTTCAAGATTCGTTCATACTTTAGACTATTCAAAAGTCCCTGTACTACTTGATAAAGATGTAGAAGAAATGCATGTCAGAGGCAGTGGTCCCGGGGGACAAAAAGTCAATAAGACAGCTAATTGTGTTGTTATGAAACATATTCCAACAGGTGAATCTCTACTCTTTTATAATTTCAGTAAATCTGTCTATCAATGGCTGCAGCTTAAAATAGGCCCCAATTTCACACCGTTAACCAATGATTTCCCATGTGAGGGAACCTATAAAACCGAATAAAAATAATAAAAACTGGACTAACTTGTTTAAACTTCTATCGAGAGACTACATATTTGATGGAACAATAAATTTCAACAAGACCAAGTTTACCAAAATCCGTTGTGTTGTGTAGGAGTTACAATGGATTATTAAAAAAAAATTAAATTACCCTCCACTTCTTTTTAATAGATAAGTCCAAAAATACTCAAATAATATCGTTTAGCTTTGAAAGGCATATATTTTTGTGGTAAACTTCAAATGTTTTAGATAGAGGTTATCTTAGGAACCTGAAAATAATTTGCAGGATTTTATTTGACCGCAAATCTCTACGACGAATACAGATGCCCCTGTAGTCCTTGTTCCTGTTTCGAACATATAGTTATGTGTAATTTTAGGTATAGTTGTGAAATGTCAAGAAACAAGGGAGCTGCATAAAAATAGGAAAATAGCTCGTTCCCTTCTGCAAAGCAAAGTTGACAACTTTTTTAATAAAGAACATAGTATTGAAACCCAACTGAAAGAAATACAAGATAAAAAAAGTACTACAAGGGAACAAAAACGGGAGAAGATTAAAATGTTGAAAGAATCTTGGAAAATTCGTGAATTTAGTAGTGATAACCTTTAATGAACGTAAACAACATAATTGTGAATATACATAAAACATTACATTGTTTAGTTAAGGTCTTTTTACTTCCTTTCCTAGGCACTCCCATTTATCATTTTATGAAGATCTCAGTGCTTTAATGGCTGCTTGAATATTTGACATAATGATAATCCTTTCATTTCCTCCCCAAAGTGCTTTCATCAAATTAGCTTACTGGTCCGCTAATTAATTACCGGCAATACCCATACTAAGACCCTTTTGCCAGCCTATCAAGGAATTATTTACAGTTTTTACCAGTATAGAACTAGTTGTTGGTTTGCTAATAGCTTTAAGCAGAGCCTGGCTGTCGGTGAATACTTTTATTGGACAGAAAGTAATACATTCTATATTTAAATCAGTTACAAATTTATGCATTTTAAAAGAACAAAAACTATTTACAATATTTACATTATAACTATACAATAAATAACATTTTATCACATTAACAGCTGTTATCCCATGAAACCATATTTAGAATCACTATTGAATGGAGGAGTCTGAAACAAGACATAAGATTATTATTATTATTAGAACTTTAATTCTTTACGCTAGGTTGGAGCGTCCGGGGGTCGCAGCGCAAAAGATCTGACCGTTACGTTGCTGCGTTATGTGTCTTAAGCGCGTGCGCTCTCTCTCGTTTACGAAGCAGCGATTCATAGGCTTCAGAGCTAGTCTCTATTACAGTTAATAGTTTTTAGAAATTAGTGAAATTGTATAATATAACATATGTGCAAAGTGGAAAGTACTTTGAGTGAAAGTGAATCAACAGAAAAAGAAAATGGCAATACAATTTATATAATATTTTTTATAATTAATACTATTGTATATTTTTTTTAAATGAAGTTTCATCCAGAGTAAAATAAATTCTTATAGTGTATTTATTTATTGATTCAAAAAATTTGATTATTGCTTAAAAGAAACTATATTTCTTACCGTGTGTCCCGCGACACGTTATTGCAATAAAATTAAATTATATGGACACCATAATTTTAGGTATCATCTTATCTATAAAAAGTTGTCATTTGATATTACAAAGATTATAATTATTCTTATAACCCTAGCTAGAACACTACTAAAAATGTCTTGCTTACCTCCATATAATTTGAACTATTTTTGACTTTGTTATTACTACCGCTAAGCACATTAGGAATTGTTCCCTAAAACCAAAAAAACATTATTATCGCTGCAGACCCGTAGCTTTTTCCCTCTTACCTTATTGATCTCCGGAAAAATAGTACTCAAATTGAAATTAGTTAAACTTGTTCCTACAGGATTCAAAGAAGGTGAAACTTCAGGATGTTGAATATTACTCCGAGTGATTCCAGGTAGTGGCAGTAGAGTGGTATTAAACTCACTCCCTTGCTTCTGGTATAAAGCATTCTTACAGTTGTAAGGAGTCGTAGGAGGTAGGAAGGTTGTATGAGACTGAAAGTCGTCAGAAAGGATAGAAGAATTAGTAGACCCTTGTATTGGTAGTAAAGTGTAATCGAAATTTCCCAAACCAGTGTTGTTACTCTGATTAACTTTCTTATTCTTCTTAGCGTTGCTATAGTTAATGCTTTTATCATCCTTATTCGTCATACCGTAGTTTTTATTTCCACAATTTTTGTTATCTTTAACGCCACAGTAGTTCATAATACTTTCAGCGGAGTAATCGGAAGTATTTTCAAAATTATTAGTTAAATAGCTGGATGTAATAGTTGGGGTTGTATAAATAAAGCTGTTCGAGCAACAGTTGTTGTTTTGAAAGGAATTGTGTGTATAAGTGTGCGAGTTTTGATTTATGTACGTATCTTCAGCGGTAGTGAAATAAGGAACAATATTTTCCGCCAAAAAACTTGTACACATTTTGTTATTGTTTTGAGGAAACTTCTTTTCTTCTTGAGGACATTGATTACCAATTAAAGCTTCGGCTGAATAGTTGCTCGATATATTTTTAACAGAAGGTCGATTTTTTTTATCGTAAAATACATCGCTGAAGTTATTAACATTTTTAGATACTTTATCGAGGGATTTATCAAATCTTTTTTTACTCGAAGCCGCATTTTTGGTTTTACTTCCACTATTTCTTCTAGAAACCGTTCGAGCAGGCGTAGTTTCGTTTTGATTTTGACTAACGAGTTGGCTAACTGATAAAAAGTTGGCTTGGTTATCGTAAGTTTTTCTTTTAACATCCTTGGGGTATTTGGGATCGGCTAAAGGTAAGGAGTTACCAAGTGCCAAATCTCCTACTAAAGTAGGCAGAGTGGGTGTTATAAAGTTGTGAGTAGGTTCTAAAAAGTTCGGTAGCTTTGAAGGAGACCAAGTGAATCTTTTGTCGGTTGTTTCTGCAGTTTTTTTTCCATCTGCAAAGTTGTCTGTGGTATCTGTGGAGATACATGACGTGAAAGAATAAGATTGGTTGGTGAATGTAGGTAAGAAGCAATCAGACGTTTGTGGTTTTTGTTCAGTAGTCATCCAATTAACCGGTTTATTTTGTTGCACTTGTTTTTCTTTGGAAGAATTATTTCTTCTATCTTTTGTAAAAGATCCGTCAGTTCTTCTATATTCTTGATAGCTTTCGTAATTTAATGAATAGTTTGGTTTTGTATCAGTTTTATAGTAATTTTGATTGAAATTGTTATCAGAATAACTGTGGGTGTAGTTACAGTTGCTGTAAAAGGGATTTGTGTGAGGTTTGTTTTCATATAAAGTAGTAGTATTGGGTCTGTAGGAATTAGAACTGTAGTTGGATGAGAAATAACAAGATTTTTCTTCAATTGATTTAGGGCAAACTTCTAGCATCTTATTGGGATCTGGTACTTTAGTTTGTCTTGTTTTGTCAGTTGTATTTATTTTATTACAAGTATCATTTGAAGATATTTCTCTTTGTGTTGAAACAACTTCAAAAGGATTATATTGATAAGTCTTCACTGAATCATTCGATTCTTTTGTTGCCGTATTATAGTAATAAGTTTTGTTTGTGTCTGATTTTTCTAAATTTTGCCCGGTGGGTTCTGGAATTTTCACTGGATTGGGCACAAAATTGTTTAAATTTGGGTTGTATTGGCAGGTTTTCGAAGCGTCAGATTGTTCTAAATTTTCCGTAGATTTTTCTGGGATTTTTGTAGTGTTAAAAGGAAAATTAGTCGTGTCGTAATAGTAAGATTTTTTGATATCGGTTTTTTCTAAATTTTGTCTTGAAGCTTCTGGAACTTTTACAGGATTTGGTGCAAAATTATGTTCAACCATTTTAGGATTATACTGACAGGATTTTTCTGGAATTTTAGTTGAATTTGAAGAAAAACTGGCCATATTGTAATAGTAGTTTTTGTTGTCAGATTTTTCTAAATTCTGCCTTGAAGTTTCTGGAACTTTCGAAGGATTTGGTCCAAAAATGTTCAAGTTAAGTTCAAATTGTTTTGGATTGTAATGATAAGTTTTTGCAGCAACAGTTTCTCCTGAATGTCTAGCAGGTTTTTCTGGAATTTTTCCCGAATTGAAAGGAAAAATTGGGGTGTTGTAATAGTAGGTTTTGTTTGCGTCAGATTTTTCTGTAGTTTCTGGAATTTTTACCGGATTGGTAGCAAAAGAATTTATGTTAGGCTCAATCTGTTTAGGATTATAATTGCAAGATTTTACATTAACAGTTTCTTCAGATTTTTCCAACATTTTCACTGGATATTTTGTGTTGTACAAGTAGGTTTTGTTTTCCTCAAGTTTTTCTATATTTGACCGTGAGATTTCAGGAATTTTAGTTTGATTTGGTGCGAAACTGTTTATAAGCTCAAACTGTTTTGGATTGTACAAACAAGCATCAGATTCTTCTAAATTTTTAGATTTTTTCGGCATTTTTGAAGCGAAATCTGCATCAGAGCTAGTTTTATTCCTACTTGTTTTTTCTAAACTTTCTCTTGCAACTTGTGCCGAATTGGGTACAAAAGTGTGCAAGTTAAAAGCAACCTGTTTTGAATCGTAATGGGTCGATTTAGAACTATCAGATTTTTCAGTTGAAGTTTTCACTTGGTTAGATCCAAAATAGTTCAAATTAAGCTCGAATGCTTTCTGATTGTATTGATAAGATTTTGAAGCATCCGGTTGCTCCAAATTTTCAACAGACATTTCAGAAGCTTTCACTGAATTTAGAGAAAAATTTGAAGTGTTGTGATAGAAAGTTTTATTTGTCTCAGATGTTTCTAAATTTTGCCCTGAACCTTCAGCAATTTTTGCCTCAAAATTGTTTAAATTAGGATTAAAATGACATGCTTTTGTTGCGCCAGATTCTTCTGAATTTTTAGCAGATGTTTCCGGTATTTTTGTAGGAAACTGAAATTCATTTGACAAGAAATGTTGTTCTGTGTGTTCTATCTCAGTTTTTTCGAAATTCTCAGATCCTTCTAGAACAACTTTGTCAGAACTTGTGGAAAAATTATTCAATTGTTCATTATTAGATAAGAATTGTTTTTGATCACAAAAAGATTTAGAAGAATCAACTTCAGGCTTAGAAATTTTTGCATTCAACTGGAAACACTCGGGTAGTGATTTCATATTTGGTTCAAAGTTGTGATGGTAAGTTTTAGAAATATTTGGATTTTGCGAATTTTGATGAATTTTCTGAAAACTATCCCCAATGTAATTAAATGTTCCTCTTTTTTTGTTACTTTCATTTTTTCCATCCATTTTAGCAGATAATTTTGAAGTAGATGAAAAAATGTTCACATTCTGCTGCTCAGTTTCTATGAACTCTATGTTCTTTGAGGCTGTAGAATTTTCTATACTTTCATTTATCTTGGTAGAAGACTTTTCATTAGTTTCTTTCAAGCACATACTTTGTTCCTTGCCATTTTCTTTATTATTAATATTTTCATATCTTCTCTGACCTATTATATCAAAAGCATCATTATTGGCACTTGGAACTACCAAATCATTTACTTGAGGCTGTTCTTCGACTTTCTCTTCAAACAGTGCAAAATTTTGATTATCTGCTTCGATTATTTGAGAATCACTCTTAGATTTGTTGTTATCCGAAGATTGAGACATTTTCTCTTCCATTTTCGAATTATAATAAATATCTTTTGAGCTGAAGAATGAAAAATTATCTAAATTAAGAAGAGAATCATTCTGTGACGGTTTCGACGAATCCATATTTCCTATTTGTAGTAAAGTTGGTGTTTCTCTTTGACTATCTGAATTGTCATCAATAACTTCGGTAGCTTTGATGGAAGATACCAAAGGAAAAGTAAGCAGAAAAGCTGCTGTAGGAGAAGTTGATTCCATGTTCTGACAACCAGCTGGAACTTGCAGTGAGGCGAAAATATCGTTGGATAAGTCGGAGTGAACAAAATTCTGGTCTTGTATAGGGGTAGTGGAACTAATAGTAGTCACAACTGTAGGTAGAGCTGAAGAAGTTGTTGCTGCAGCGATGGTTATAGTATTAGGTGATTGAATTGATGCAACAGAAGTGGGTTCTGAGAATGTAGATTTAGAAATAACAGGTTCAGCAGAGGTAATATTTTTGATGTTTGCATTTGAAACATTTTCTTTGGTATTCCCTGTAATTTCATCTGATATTTTTTGTGTTTCAGTCACCTCCTGATTTTTTGTTTCCTCAGTGACAGTTTCAACAGAATCTGCTATTACATTTGAATTATCAATAGACTTTTCTTTTGATTCTGTTTTTTCCTCATTCACAACAGATATTTGTTCATTATTTTCATTACAAATCTTTCTTTTCTTTGTGGTTGCATTAGCTTTGTTGTCATTCTTTCGTTTAACAGTGCTTTTTTTATTACTTTCACTTCTCTTTGAATTTTTAACTTGATTTTTTAAAAGCAAAGAGCCATTTCCATATTTGGAAGTAAAAGCAGGAATAGGCACCTTGTTAATCTGTGTTGTTCTTGTCACACAGTCTTTAAGTTTAATTTTAATTAAATTAGGAACGACTGCTGGCTTTATTTTTACACCCAAATTAATAGGATTTAGAGATTGGTTAACTCTGGATGGAATTTGTAATGATTGTAAAGCTGGATTTGTCATAGGTTTTGATGATAATGTTTGTAAAGGAGGAACTAATATTTGGGGTTGAGAGACAACTGAAATTATGTTACCATTTGCTAGTATAAGAGTTCCAGGTCTTAACGAAGATGCTGGAGAACTTGTTTTAGTTGCTTTGGTAGAAGCTGGTGATTTTGTTGACTTCAGCTTTGTTGGTGGTGCTAAAACATTATAATGTACTACTGTCTATGGTCCAAGTCATATGAAACTATTGATTATTACCTCAATTATTACTAGATTAATAAATATAAGTTACCTGTCACAACAGTTGCAATCTGAGGACTATTGACCACTGGTTGGCTTGGTACCAAAACAAATTGTTGGTTGTAAACTGGAACTGTTGATAACCGTGAAAACAAAAGTAAATTGTTAGTAGCAGGACATTTCTTGGTCAATTTCTTTGGTTGTGAAGCTTTCCTTGTTCTATTATTAGTTTTTAAATGATTATTTGCCTGATTTTTCGGTGATTTTTGTTTTTTTGTTTTTGTCAGGGAACCTTTTGAATTTTTATTCTCTTCTGAAATGAAACTATAGTTATTCTAGTATATACACTGAATGTTACTTATAACTTAAATTGTACTTACTTTCCTTTTTACTTTTCGATCTTGGAAGTTTAATACCAGCATTTTGGAAAAGTTTGACAAGCTGTTCATTTCGGATGATGAGCTTTTTAATTCTGTCTTGAAGTTTTTTAACTAACTCATCTGAAATTAATAGCTGTGTCATAGTGGAAACTTGTTATTTTAAATACTTTTACCTTTGTATGTTTTTGCTTCTTCTGGAGATTCAGAAAGTTTGTCAATTTCTTTTTTTAAATCAGATATAGTGGTTATTGCTTCTTTTAATATGTCAATTCGGTTAATAATTACTGAAGGGTGGTAAGAGGGAAGTACTTGAGCCAATTCATCAAAGGTTTTGTTAAAACGTTCTCTTCTTTCTTTTTCCCAGTTATTGCGTTTACTGAGAAATATGAAAAATTATATATTAGTAGTGAAAAGTCTTGAAGTTGGGGGCAGAATAAATATTTAATTGTTGAACAAATATGTAATGGATTAATGTTGTTATATCTTAGAAAGCTGAACATTACCTTGCCTCTCGTGGCATAACGAATATACATCATAACGTCGTGCGATTAATGGGTGATTAGATGACAAAGAATTGTAGTTTGATAAAGGATGAAGTATAATAAAGTTGTTGATTTTAATTTAATTTTCATGATTTTCACCTACAAATTGACAACTAATTTTTAGGTTAACATAACAGCTTTAAGCTTTAAGCTATTTTTTGGCGTTGAACCGTATTCAATGATGTTTTAAAAACATATTCAATTTTACGTCATAGATTTGACGATGGCGAAAACGAAATATTTTTAAAACAATGTCGTTTGTCATTTGCCATTGAGCTTGAGCAAGGAGCGAAGTAACAAACAAGGTCGATACTTTGAAAGTTTTTGTTACAGATTATTATTATTTGTTCCATTTATGATTTGTGTGGGTTAATTAAGTTGATTCAAATTTAAAATGAATTGCCTAATATTAGCACTCATTAACGATATTCACTATGAGCAGGATCTCCAAAGATATATAATTACGAGTGAGAAGCTAGCTCCTAGCTTCAAACGTATATTTGCGACAAACGTCTGAACTGACAACAGCGCACCAAACTGTCCGTTTATCGTGGTCGCCTTATGGCGCGGCCAGTCTCATATACAGGGGGAAGTTGAAATATAGTCTTAGAATTTGGTTGGAAGAGAACTGAAATAAACCTAATAATATGTATTCTTTGATATTCCACATTCAAAATTCGCTGACAAACGTTACGAGGGTCGAAAAAATAGAGAATATTAAGCCATTTAAAAAAAAATTACAACTTTCTTTTTAATACTGCAAAGCCATATATCCATGTCCCTCGATTAAATTTCGCACAGATGTTGATAATGTAATAATCTTGTATATTTCATGTTTAAAATTCGCTAACAGACGTTACGAGGGTCGAAAAAATTGAATAATAGGCATTTTTGAAAAAAATTACAACTTTCTTTTTATTACTGCAAAGCCATATATCGATGTCCCTCGTTTAAATTTCTCAGAGAGGTTAATAATGTAATAATCTTGTATATTTCACATAGGCGTGAGCAGACTTTTTTATTAGGGGGGGCCAAATATCAAATCGGAATCTTTTGATGAAAAAACAACGAGCCGTGCCCGCCGAAACATTGCTTTTGCATATTGCCGCCCTTCAATTTCTCGCAATTCACTTTAAGAATGAAAAACTGCTTTCTCCTATCATTGAAAAAAA
>CAJUYG010000421.1:8934-37358 GCA_910591675.1 Galerucella calmariensis
GAATTAACTATTGAGTAGAAATTCTTGGAGGGAAGAACAAAAGATTTTTAAAAAGTATTAAAAGTGCCATTGGAAGGGTAACCTTTAAATATTTTTTTTTATTTTTATATGATGTCCATTTCTTTTTAACGATTGAATCTTATTTTTTAACGGAATCTCTTTTTATTATGTACATACCTTTTAATTTTTATTAAAGACATTTGCTTGGATACTGGTATCAATTTTAATTATTACCTAACAGAAGAGGTACTGCCACTTATTGTAAAAAGAGATAATATAATTCAAAATTTCTAAAATATCTTCAAACAAAAATATGTTGTGCCATTTTATGTTTATTAATATGATATTCAAAGTAAATGACAGTTAATGTAGTGTAGCGTATTTCAATTCTGATGGAAAATAAGGCTCATATCTGATCGTTGACAATTTAGCAAGAACAAAATTGATGATCACTTTGGTAGTAATAAGTTGGAATGACAAGGAAAAAGCCAAGTTAACAGTAAAAGCAATAATTTTATTAGAGTAAAAGTATTTTGTCAACATCTTCCTAATTTTCAGAATAAAAATATGTTTAGTAGGTGGACACATCTGGATAACTTTGCCAACAACGATTAATTATTATTTATTGGTAGTTTCGAGGTGTTTACTGAGCCAATTTGGTACATAAATATTGGAAAAAAAAGTCGAGAATTTGCTTATTTTCTAGTCAACTTTTACGATATTTTGACGAGTTATTTACAATAACGTTCACAAGAATATTTTCGTGCAATTTATAATTACAGTTAAATATTTTTAGAGTCGCGTGGCGTTTAGCCAACAAGAAAATATATCTTGATAAATTTGATATTAGAAGTTTTATGGATACTTTTTCTTTGAACGTAAGCATCTATTTTTCTATAACTGAATGGAATGATGACAGTATTAATGTCATGGATATTTCGACAAATCTAAAAACAAACATGCTTATAGTAAAGTAAAATGTGTAGCAGCCAATGGCGTATCCATACTTGGGAATTAGGGACTGAAAAAATATAATTTAATAGTCGGATACTTGGACAAGGAATATGCTTCACTAATTTAAGGTCGGATACGTACTGTTTTAAGGTAGTTGGTAGTATAACTGACATCTGTCGCTGTAAGTATGAGTATCTCAAGAATTGTGGTATATTCCCTTCCCCTTCTCGAAAAAATATCAAATAATCTGTATTTTTGTATTCCACACGAGGTATATAACCTTACAAACTGTACGACGCATGCTCTACTAACAATCTTTGAATCCATCGCTGTATTTAACGCTTCGTTTTCTTCCCACACGGGAATGCAAACAAGGATTATGCAGCACAAAATATAAAACTGCATTTTCACATTAAATTTATTTATAAAAAAAAAACTTGTAATACATATTCAATATCTATCACAGTGGAATAAGGACATGGTTATTTGTATTTTGTTCTTCATAAACATACTAATTGATTGTAGATTCTTCTTGGTAAGAAAATCGTGGAATCCTTACTATTCTTGCTAGGAATTCTATAACAATAAAAATTTACTATTAATTTTTATTAGGTAGGTAATAATTAAGAGATCATAGAGATAACTCTGATATGGCTACTGAACTGCCTCTAATAGGCCAATAAGAATTTCCCATCCAATTTTTTTATAACGTTTAGGAACACTTACTTTATATAAAATCACAAAATGCGCCGGATTCTTTAAAAAATATATATAAGAAATCGTGAGATCTTGGAATAATCAACGTAAGCACTATGGAAAGCGAAAAAGAACTTTCTCCTCGAATTACACAAGATTTTTTTCAATGTTTTTCATTTTATCTTATTTAGAACAGAATGCATAGCAGTATAGTTTGGCCGATACCAAGAAAGACCACATGTAAACAAAGACCTCGCGTAATCTATTCTAAGTCGGCTGCGTATTGGACGACTCGCATTGGAATGTTCACGTGATTTTGTTTCAAGCGGTTCTCCTTGAGAACGAATCGACTATTAAAACTATCTTCATCACGTACCAGTGGCATGCGATAAAAATTGTATAAGGGTTTATATTCTTATTATGGATATTAACCCTAAATAGTTTCACAATTCAGATTGATCATGTGCATGTAAATACTTCTCCAAATTATAGTAATCGGACGAATTGGAAGTACCGACGAGTTTAGTAGTGAGATCTAGCGGCGCTTGTCCAAAGCAGGTGTGAGGTAGAAAAAAAGGTAATCGGATACTGTAATTAGGATGGCGCCATATTCATTTCTCTCACTTGATAATGCCAATGTTGCCATGTTTCAATTATAGTTTAGATGTTCCATGGTTCCTGTGAAACACCCAGACGTACAATACCTCACGTATATCAATATACAGGGTAGCGAGAAAGTCTGGCGTACCAAGTCTTTTTCTTTGAAAATAATAAACATATAACTATCAAATTTTAGGGTTATGAACAGTATTGTATTCTTTGTTTTTAAGAGGAACTGCCGAAAAAACGAATAATACAATACCGTTTATAGCCCCAAAATTTGATAATTATATTATGTCAATTCTTTTAAAAAAAATGACGTTAGTTGAAATACTCCACACACTTGCATAATAATTAATGTTATTGGCAGGACAGGAGAACTGAACGTTTGTCGAATCTTCAGATTTATTATTAAATGACCACATAAGATTTTCAACAACTATTGCTGGTGGACCATCCAGTTCAACCAACTTTCTCAATAAATATGTCAATATATATACAATATATTCAAGCTTTGTTCAAACGAACTTAACCCCTTTGAAATTTGAAATACAGCCACATTTATAATTTAATTCAAATACATGAATTTAAAAAAATTATTAACCACATAAAATCAACCATTTTATTTAACATAAGATACTCATTATGTATTAACTATTAACAATAGATTCAATACTACTTGTATTTATAGTACATTTACATTGCAGTTAAAATTTACATTATTGTGAAAGTAAAAACTACACAAAATTGCTTATTCCCTATGGAATGGAGCACGAAGAAGTATCAAAAATTGACCAGTGAACTATAGGGAACCATGAGTTTTTGACATTCTAATTTTAACTGTTTCATCCGATGTTTGTTAAGGACAGATTGATAAATTCATTCTACTGGAAGACAGAAGGGGGGATGGGATGATCATTTTCAAACCCCCATCTTTGAAAAAATTTAATTACAAATTTTTTATAGTAATTACAAAGAAAATATATTTTTAAATAGTTTCCCATACAGTGTGATATATTTGAACTTTTTATGTATGAAATATAGGGCAAAAAGCTTGGATTTCTTTATGAACATTTTTCAAAATAGATGAGCACTATTAATTTTTTTCATAATCAGTCAAAAACTAGTGGTTCTTTAAAGTTCAAACAATTTTGAACAGAATAAACTATTTCAGGTATGTAAAATTTCATCTGCAAAAGTTCTTATATAATTATTTCAACTATCTAATGGTTCATACCCATCTTTTTCTATTTTTTCTTTAAAAATAAGGTAGTTTCTCTTCCTATCAAAATGTTTCACCCACTGCGCGGAACAAGATTGTTCGTAAAATTTTCGAAACTCAACACAAACAATATTTTTTTGATCTTTATCAACACTAGAATTCTTATCGAGACATTCCCAATATTTGTCGCGTGCCCCCCAGCATTTTGAACGTTCTTCTCGTGAGGGAAACGACATGATACTGGCAAGCGAAGTTGTGAACTTTTGACTGGACTGAAACTAAAAATAATAAGTGGTCAGAATTTTTTTGAATGAAACATGTGTGCAAATATAGAGGGAATAGTTAGTATTTTAACATCATAGTATGGTTATATAGAGAAGGTTTACATTATTTCTTTTTTATATTAAGGTGCATGTACCCAGCACCCCCCAGCCCCAACCAAAAATATACCCTCACCCTCACTTATCTTAGTGGTTCTCCTATATATAGGAGTGAATTTTTCCGTTAAATGTACTGAAACTATGGTTTTATAGTGTATTAATATATTTATTTCATTTAAATTATAGAGGGACATACTCAAGTTTTAACAATATTAAGGTTAATCTATGGAAGCCTAGGCATTTCCCATTTTATAATAAAACAAAGCTAAACTTTCTAACCATGAACATTTTCCACTTTTTGATATTTAAAATAATTAGACAATTATTAATGAGTGTGACAAATACAAAGCATTTTTTTATAGTCCAAAGAAAAATATCTAAAAGCAAATGAAGTCGGATAACAAAAATATATTTGGATTTAATTCATACATTGAATTTAAAAAAAATGTAGTGCAACATAATAGAATTTTTTTATCTTTTAGCTAAAGCCTATAAATACATTTTGTAAATTGTTTGTGAGTTAATCAACTGCGAACTTATCTATTTTTAGTTGGTGTCACAAAAATAAAATAAATTATTAATAGGGGCAATCCTGTAAGGTAATGTTAACACATGGTTAAAAATTGAACAATCTGCTCCAATTTACTATTTTGTATAAGCTTTGAAATATTAACGAAAAACTCTTAATTTGACTATGTATAGATTAAAACAAATCTAATAGAGGAAAGTTAGTCAAATATAACGGCGTGCCTTCGTAGCAAAGGGAGTAATGCGCACATTTTATATAATATCATTATTTTTAGCCCCTTTATCATCTCCAAAAATGTTGGTAAAAACTTTTGGTGCACACTGCATGTTAAAGTTTAGTTTATATAATAAATTGAACTTTCACAGATATCTTACCTCTTCTAAATGAACTCAATAAAAATAATGGTCCCATTAGTTAAGTACTAATTGTTTTAATTAAATTTTAATCAGACTGTCCAGTAATTTTTGTAATATTTTACTGGGATATGGGAAATATTTATTTATATAACTAACTTCGCAGCATTACATTACGACAAAGTTGAGGTTAAGTGTTACAATTTGAAATATTTGATAAAGTTAAAATTTGTTTTAATATAAGTTGGGTAAGAAAACTAAAATATAACCAAAAATATAAATACTCACTGGTGATTCGAAGAATAAAAAATTATGGATTTCTAGATATTTCTTGTTTTTAGATAAATTTATAAGTGACATCCATCATTGCGCTGAAGCAAGAAGCAGATAACCTATAAAAATCCCTGATAGTTTTTGGAGTGTCTTCCTTCTACTACCTGGATTTTTTTCATCAATATGTCCTTATTGAAAATATTTTTTTGTTAAAAGATTGCTTATGCACAAAGTATTGCTGTGATGATTTTGAGGTGAAATTTTATTAATTTAATAAAATGAATAAAACTAAAACCAGAAAGAATAAAGTTGATATTGATAAGTGTCCTTCAACTTTAAATGATGATTTGGTTAAAGACGTTTCAAATAAGTGTATTTTAAACGAAAAACCGCAAGAGTTAAAAAATGGACTCATCAATGGAATAGCTAACGTAAATAATTCCTCTGAGTGCAAAAAACCTAATAGAAGAAAGAGAAATAAACATAAAACGGATACTATAAATAATAGAGAAAAGGAACAGAACTGCATTATTAAACAAAAGGTAAAATATTTTCGAAAACCAAAATCAATGACATTAATTCAATTAAAAATTATAGTATACAATGATATCTGTATGTAATAATCATTTTAATTGCTTCATGTTTGCAGGAAGACCAAAGTAAATTAAAAAATGACAATTTTACTGAAACTGTAAATAATGTAGATAGTAAAATTGTCTCTAAAACGACTCTAGATTCAAATGAAAACATTTCTTGTGATAAACCAATCCTAGAACAGCAGGTCGTAGTTCCAACAAATGCTCAACCAAGTTCCAGTGATGTTGATATCAATGTATTAGATAGTTTCAAAATTGTTAGTTTAGAAGACAACACTGATAATGCACAGTTGACAGAAGAAAATTCTTTAACAATTAAGCCAAAAATAGATTTTATACAATATGAATCTGAACTACAGATGCCTATGATCATGAAAATCATACAGAAGGATCTCTCAGAGCCATATTCTATATATACTTACAGATATTTCATACACAACTGGCCCAAACTTTGTTTCTTGGTAAGTAACAGTAAATAAATAATAATTTGTCAGCAATATTTTTTTTATCATGGTCAATATAAAGTGCAACTTGTTTTTTTAATAAAATTTTCAGGCTATGTGTGAAGATGAATGTGTAGGAGCCATAGTTTGTAAGTTAGATTTGCATCGGAAAGTTATTAGAAGAGGTTATATTGCTATGTTGGCAGTAGATCAAAAGTACCGTAAACTCAGAATTGGTTCAAGTCTAGTACAGATGGCTATTAATGAAATGCTATTGGGTGAAGCTGATGAAGTTGTATTAGAGACGGAGGTTACCAATAAACCTGCTCTACAGGTAAGTTAAATTGAAATTTTGAACAAAACATTCGAGTATATACATATAATTTTATTTTAGCTGTATGAAAAATTAGGTTTTGTCCGTGACAAGCGATTATTCAGATATTATCTAAATGGAGTGGATGCTTTGAGGCTCAAATTATGGTTGAGATGAGTAGAAAATAATATGATCTCGCTTTTAATTTCTGAATAGTCTACAATCTGTAAGAGACTATGTTTTGTTAGAATTTAGAATGAGGTGAAGTAGTTGGATGTGGATGTTCACAAATTTTATTATTGTTGATGTTTATTTATATTCAGATTGTTTTCTTTATATTTTTGAGGAGATACCAAAATTTGTCAAGCCCAAGGGAGTAAGAGTAAAATTTGTTCTTCATTATAAATACATGGATTTGGGGAGTTTTTTATTTTACTTTTTGTAAGGGCAAAATTTATGGTTACATGTCGTCACCGACATGTTAATGCTGCGCCTCGACTATATCACCGTTTAGGGCGAATTTTAGATTGATAATTTATTTCAAAAAGTATTTGATATCTTTATAGAATTGATGTATGTATTAAAATTTTTACTTTTAAGGTCGAAAAGAATTATTTTATAATATAAACTATGTTGGGATTTTGTATCATTGTACCGAGTATACCACGCTGTTGAAATATTTCAAAAGTCACTAAGCTACTCCATAAAATTTTACCCTTTTTTCTCTAAAAAAATATTTTCTATTAATTTTTTATAAATCCATGTAATGTGGGTGGTGAATTGGTGAATAAAGTTTTTTCCCCCCGAAATAAAAATATTTATTAATATGGAATTAGGAAAATAATTGTGTGCTTGAATATAAGTGTTTTGATTTCATTTCTATTTTGACGTAATTTTTCTAGACTCTATGTCTATAAATGTACTATAAACTTTTTGTATATAACATTCTAGTGGTCTAATATACACTCATTGTGTTGTAATAAAATTTGAAAATGTCTTTAGATTATTTATTGTACACCCTGCTCTTTTGTAATTAGTTTTTCTGAAGTGTCACTATGGGAATAGACATGATGACTCATTTTGAAAAACTGCTCCATGACTTATGAAAGCATAAGCTGAATGGACAACAGCATGAAACTTTCTCTAGCGCACTGGGCACATAATTTACCATCTTATTTCTAGTAGCTACCTCTACGCACAACAGTTTAGTAAACATTAACATTATTAACTGCCTGAAAAACATGAAACGTATTTATTCATAAATCATATATTAACAAATTTTATTTATTCATATATTCATTAGTTTTCCTTTTAATAGATTTAACTAAAAAGTTCAATTCCGCACTCTTTTTTTGCTTGGGTTTCTTAACTTCCGTGTTCTCCACATTATCTATTCTTCTTTTTAATTTTTCATTCACCAAGGCTTCTATTCCCTTAGTTTTCTTGTAATGAGGATTTGTTGGATCTATACTGAAATGATGACTTGTATATAATGCAGAAAATCTATCATCATTAACATTAATTTCAAAATCATCCGAGGTTTTATCTTCTTTGACTTTCTTTCGCTTCTTTTTGTTTTTACTTTTGGTATCATCTTCATTTTGCTGAATTTTTTTCAAGGAAAAGTGATTTTGATTATCTTCATTTAGTAATAGTAATTCTAGTTCTCCTTTATTCTGTTCACTATCATTTTCAGGCATGTATTTTTCTTTTTGTTTTTTAGTTTTCCTAAATTCTGGATTATTGAATTCTTCAGCAAAATATGGATCGTTGACATCAATGTCTGAAGGCATATCGGAATCATCACCGTCTTCTTCTTTCTTTTTCTTCTTTTTTTCCTTTCGTTTTTCTTTCTTCTTATCTAAATAATGTTGAAACGGTGTTTTTTCTTCAGATTGTTTTTCTTTTATTAGTTTTTCTGTTTTTTCTTTCAAATCGATTCCCCACGATATTTCCATTTCCATGTCTTTTTGGCTTTTATTAGCATCTTTATTTTCTATATCTTGTAGTAAAGCTTTGTATTTTCCTATTACATCTTTTTGTCCTTCTTCCTTTTCTTCAGGTTCATTATTTTCCTCTGAGTCACTATTTTCTTCTCCACTACTGCTAGCTATAAAATGTTGCAACTCTTCTTGTGATAGTTCATCTAATTTTCCCGAGTTTAATTTCTGAGAAACCTCAATTCTACCTGGATCAGTTTCATCCCATGTTAGATCAACTTTAGCTTGTTGAAGTGCAGTATTAGTAAAAAACCTGAAAATATTAAAAGCAAATAAACTACCAATCAAATTAAAACCTAAAGTAACATTTTGAGTTTTTAATTTAATCTTCATCTGAAATTCATATTTATACTCCATTTTACAGTAAATTTTGAATTGTTCAAAGCCCATTTAACCCATTTTGTAGGTATATGTAGCAAGTCTTCCTATTGAGTTGCAAAGAAGTGAAATAAAGTATATAAGTCAATAAAAAACTGATCTTAATGTAATATATATTCAAATACTTACCTTGGTTGGTATTTATTAGATTCTGGCAACCTATTGCAAAATTCTTTTGGTTCATCATCAAATTCCATATCTTGTGGTACATATCTCAAGTCTAATTTAATAGCACTAGATTCATATTCCATTCCATCACATTCAGTATAAATTTTACTAGCTGAATTAATAGTATCAAATGAAATGATAGCATAATAATATTTAAGTCTATTAAGTTGGTACTGTCTGAGCTTTTCCATATGGTAATTTGCACCTTCCTCATCATCATCATTTTCATTGTCTTCAGTTTTCAATTGAACTAGCTCTGTAGGTCCTTTTATTTCTTCTTCTTTCATTCTAGTTTTTCCAAATTCAGAAGGATAAATAGCAACAGATTTTATTGAACCTCCTGGAGGTAGAAATGAATTAAAAAGAACTAACAAATCTAAAGCTCTAATCCTATCCCAATCCATATTACAAGCTGCTAATCTACTTGTTGCTTCTTCAGTATGTTCAGCTTCAGCATCTAATTCACCCCATTTATGATCTATATTTTCATTCTCTGATAATTCCTCCTCAGAATCTTCATCATCAGAAGAACTTTCTGACAGTAAATTAGATTCTCCTCTAGCATAATCTACACTTAAATTTTTAAGTTTCTTTTTCACATTATCTGTAATGATTTTGTCAGATATATGTTTGGATTCTAAATCTGCTTGTTCCTCACCATTTTGTCGTCGTATATTTTTAGCTGGATTTAATTCAGGTTCTTCAGTTTCTGATTCAATATCAGTTATTTCAGATTCAGAACTAAGTTCATAATAACGCTTTAGATCCTCATTTGAAGTTTGATTAACTGGTCTGCCTCTTTTGTCAACTGTGTACTTTACCTTAAACTTCTTATCTTCAAACATAGACTGAAATCTTTTATCTATTTTGACTTTTCTTTCTTTCTTAGGTATTCGACGGAATTTGGGGTCGGTTTTAATATGAGAAAAACGGTTGTCTTCCATTTTTAAATATATCTTTTATAGTTTCCTAGTTGTTTGAATTTTCTCAGACTAAGTGATGGGAATGGGTAACATCAGAGACAACATAACCACAAATACACAATAAACCATGCCGTCGTCTTCTTTTTTTTAAAATATTTTTCTCATAAGTAATCTACTGGATAGTTATGGTCATGTCTACATCCCAGCATAGATAAGCTACCACTGAATGAGAAAAGAGAAGAAGATGAAGACGTATTTGTCGTATTTATCTATATTATTATTTATTTATAGATGAAATAAATTTATTTTTCTTTCATAAGATAAGATGTATTTCATTTTTATACTTTTTCGATTCAGGAAGTGAATGCCTCCGATCTATCTCACAAATTTTAGTAAGCTTTTGGTACTGGTATCTGGTCTAGGTATAATTAGTCTGAAAAATTTTATTTCGTTTTTGAACAGCAGTTTTTATAATCCTTTACAGCTTCTTTGTATTATATTAAGAATTTTAGATAAATTTAATTGTACAAAAATATAAACATGAAACCATGCGATGTTGTGGAATTACAGAAGAGCAAAAGGAAAGATCCATCATTTTCCATAGAATATATGAATGTTGGTCGAGGATTTATAAAAAAATTTCAGAATACAAATAGCCCGAACATAGTTGACACTAGTGATCTTGTCGTGTGGAGAATTGAGGAAAATGAATTATTGGCAATAGGAGTAGAAAACCATGGATTGTTTTATAATGCAGAAACATATCTGATACGCTGGACATTTAAATATACAGAAAAAAATGACCACATGAAAGAGTCAACCATTTTTTTCTTTTGGAAGGGTTCAAAAGCAATTAAAAGTAAATTCTATGATTATTAAATTGATAGCATTTATGCATATCCAAAATTTTAGGTTATTCTCCTTTGCCACCAGATTTTGATAATGATAGTTCTATTGTTCATCGTATAATTCAGTGGAGTGAACCAGCAATATTTTTTCATATTTTTCCAAATCCGATTGTTGTGTTTGATGGAAAATGTTCAGAATTTAATTCCAGCAAAAAACATTTGTTCATCACTTGTGGAGAACTAAAAGAAGAATTACATTTATATGAATTGCCTTTTTTTAAAAAAAATTTAAGAAGTAGAGGAATTTTTATTATAGTAGATCCACAACAAGAAAACATTTACATTTGGAAAGGACTCAGTATTACCAAACATCTAGAAAGCACCTTTGAAGAATCAAATCTACTTGACACTTTGAAAAAGTGTGAAAATTCATGGAAATATTATAAACATGTAATAATCAAAGAACATGAAAAAAATGAAGTATTTGAAGAAGGAGACAGCACTACACATTGGCACTTTGAGAAAACCAATTGCATTTTTTCTCCCAGATTATTTTTCCTTAATTCTATAACTGGGGAGTTTTCAGCTACTGAAGTTGAATATCCCCTGAGTAGCGAAAATCATGTAGCAGCTTTTCCATTTTTACAACCACATTTAGCAATGACTGACCTTCAACCAGGTGAGAGTATTTAGAGATTATTAGTATTTAGTGATTCTTGAGTAAAAATTTTATCATATGCTGTAGTCCTATGTTTTGACACAAAATTAGTAAGATTACAAAGTATCCTTTTTTAAAAGTTCCAAACTACAGAAGGTGTACAATCAATACCTTGCAAATAATTCATTTGTTTTTCTATCTACCAATTACCAATTTTTTAAAAATTGAGCTCTATCTTAAAAGTTATGAAGTTGATCACATAATTACCTTTCAGCATTGTTTTTATTGGACAATAATCGTGATATTTGGTTAATAACTAGTGATACTACACCTGATGAGTTATATACCTTAGCAATAGAGACTGCAAAAAATTATGTTAAAGAAAAGGAGAAGCAGCTTAATCAATCTGTATTGCTGAAATTTGCTAAATTAGGTGAAGAGCCTATTGAATTTATAAATATATTTCCCTATTGGAACTGACAAATAAAAGGTATTATAAATTTTTTTTTAAACCTGTGTCCATTTTCCTTAGAATTATGCAATCTTGAAGTTACAACTGCATTATTGATCCTATTAAGACTATTAAGAACCACCTGTAGTGTAAAAAACGCTTGTTTATCATCAGGGCAACTGTCACATGATGTCAGTTGTCATTCTCAAAATTGAAGAAATATTTGACAATAATTTAATGGTAACTTTAGGTAGGCACCTAACTATTATTAAAAAATGCCATAATTTTTAAGTTTATAAAAAAAACTAGTGTGCTATAAAATAAATTAGTTTTTCTACGATCACTACCCAAAGTAGGCTTTTGCACAAAATCTAACCTCAAAGTGCTCAAAGTTGATATTTTCCGCGAGCTGTCATAATTTGACAGAAAGCAGAAAGTAACTTTGGCGCACGCCTAATTTTATTTATAGATAAAAGAGATGAGCTAGTCGTTATTTTAATATAAACTGTAGAATAAATAAATATTTTAGTTGATTTTCTAATATGTTAAAGCATCCAACAGTATTTTCCGTAATAATTTAATGAGAAATAGGTAAATCTAAAAAATATCTGACAGCAATGTAATGAGTGTTGCCTACGTACATAGGTACACGAAACTGCAATCTGGAAACTGCTAAGCACAGACCACATTATATGACTGCTAAGTACAAATTAATTTTATTCTGGTGTGATCGTAGAAAAAATCTTGTGTGTATTTCGAGCAGAAAGTCCTTTGCTCTTGATACACAAATAGCTATTCCTTATTCACTAAACAATTATAATTAAGTAAAATATTTTGCCAATGAGTTCAACTCTTTAATATACGATAAACATCTGGTTGTTAAAGGCTTATTGCATTCCAGTACTCTATGTACTTTTTGAAACAAACTATAAACCGTTTTATAAGTGAAATTAATTAATTCTAGTAGTAGGCAAATATTAAATATATTTTTTCCTGTAATTGTTTATCGGTCATTATCAAATTATATCATTATCTACTAAGTACCTTCGTAAAAACATAGATGAAGCATTTTTCAATTATTTAATAACGAATTTTATAGCAAACGATACATTACAAAATATATTGGGTATGTATGTATGTATGTGTGATTTTTGGGGTGACATTCACTGAGACCTAAAAGGTCTATTGTGCCCCCTTACTTCTACTCAGTTTCTGAGGAGAGTCTCAGAAACTAGTAGTTCCTTTAGTCCTATTTCCCTGAGGAATTTTAGGATGTCTGCAGGCTTCAACTTAGGCAAATGTTCCTCTTCTATCCAGTAATCTCCCAGGTGCTGTGCTCTAGGATTCTGGAGTACTGTGCAGTTGGAAAGTATGTGGATGGAGGTTTCTTCTTCCATTCCACAAAATCTGCATTCTTCTTCCTCCACTATTTTCAGCTTTTTCAGGTGCCCATTCAGGCGACAATGTCCCGTTAGGATCCCTGTCAAAACTCTTAGCGCAGTTTTACTTTGACTTATGCATTCTTTTGATCTCAACAGGTTGTAGTCACCCAGAAGAGTCTTTGATTGTATAAGCCCTACTAGATCTTTCCAATGGTCAGATCTTCTCTTTTTCTCGGCTTTACTAATTTCTTCCAATATTACATTGGAGCTGATTCCGCAAAAGGGTTCGGGCCCCCAGAAAGGTATTTCAGTCCCCCTCTTTGCTAGTTCATCTGCTATTTCATTTCCTTCTATTCCAGTGTGTCCTGGAATCCATAGTAAGATGACTATGTTGTTCTCGCCTAGTTCATTGAGTTTGTCTAGGCATTCCCACACCATTTTGGAACTGATTACACAAGAGCTCAGTGCCTTAATGGCTGCTTGACTATCCGACATTATGATAATCCTTTGTCTTCTGTATCCTTTATCAATATTGAACTGGGCGCACTTTCTTATGGCGTGGATTTCCGCTTGAAAGATACTTGGGGTTTTTCCCAAGCTTTCAGAGTGTTTGGTTCCTGGCCCGAACACTCCTATCCCAGTTCCTTCTATTGCTTTTGAGCCGTCTGTATACCATTGAATGGCATTCTTTCCAAGTCTGGTAATGGTATTTGGATCCCATTCCTTCTTGTTGCTCATTTCCGTAACGAATATATTGGGTAGGTACCATTCAGAAAATACCAGGGATATAATTGAAATAATTTAAATCAATATATCTATCTATCTTCTTAATAATAAAAAAAATCGTTTGAGTACTGCTGAAATTTCAGACGAGCACAACACCTTATCTATAACTTTTTTATCCGAAAGTGGTATACTAAATTACATATATGGATAAGAAAAAAGATATCTAAACTAGACAGGACTGACAACAGTGACAACAGAGTTTAAAATGAGAAAATGATCCACCTCAAATGATGAATTAATAAATATTGGCCTTGGCATTAGCTATAAACTGCAAGAGTTGAATGTCTTGTTGATGTAATGTAAAACTGATGACTTAGCGAGTTATCATTAGTATTTCATTTCCTTAATAAAATGTTTTTTTTTTTCAAAATCTACCTGCAAATTTTCTTCCTGTATATTTTATAAACATTGTTTTTTAAATTCCTGTATAGTTTTCTAGAGATACATGATATATATAATGTAGACTGGTGTATTCTGTTTATTTTAACATTCATACAATTTTATTACAGGTCAAATATGCCCGATAATTTTAATCATTTTGTTGATAACAAATTTTTATGATTTAGTTTCATTCGGTCAAGTACACGTTGCATCTGTAGTAAGCATCTTTAAAGAAAACATCTCGAAGGTGAGTGAAAATATGATTTTATTCCTAACATTTTAAATTATTTCTATTTATATGAATATCGGAACTATATTTTTTTAAGGTGAGTATTGTATTTAAAGTATTTTCGTAACATACATAACCTTGTTCAATGTCGTCACGTGGTTGATAACCGATTCAAAAGATTAAGATAGAAAATGTATACATAAAAAATAAATATGCAATTGTATTTTATTTAGAATAATATAATCATTTTGCAATGATCTTGAGTGATATATTTACGTGTAAATAATTTGAGAAGCATTAATTGTTAAATTATGTAATTGTAAATTGATACATTTCTTTGTTGTTAATTTTAGTAAAGCGACAACTGCTAGCATTAAATATCTTCTGTGGTATATACAGGGTGTTTGATTGTTAAAGCTCAGTAGATAGCATTAAGTTTAATATTTCAAAATTAGTTTAAATGTTTTTTTACATGACTCACCCTATATTTTGCTTTAAAACTGCTGCATTTCCTCATTACAAAAATATAGATTTGAAATATCTGTTATATAGTTATAACCAATTTTTCGTCAAAATAGTAACAAGTGCAACGCCCTGTATAACTGGGTAGGAGTAATAGAATAATAATATATTGAAAAATGAATAATATATTTGATTATCAAAATATACGGACACGAATTATTTTCTAAATATTTATTAAATCAAATATGTAAATAGAAATTCAAAACTCAAAAGTACGTTATTCTCCCAGTAATTTTAAATGAATCACTCTGTATGTTATATCATAGTTGAAAAATACTATTACCCTACTTCTATTTCCATAAGTTTTTGAGATTTTCGAAATAATATGTTTTATTTAAACTATACATATGACAAATACATTTTATCGCCAACCGTCAGTAAAGCCATCAATTGTCAGATTGATTTCCGGAAGTAAACAAACAGTTTACCTTCCTTTAGTTTATCTGCCGCATTTGCGGCAGGTAAAATGACATATACGGCAGGTAAAGTATTTTGACTTTGACATTACTCGAAAATCATCATCTGTCAGTGTCACGCTTCTCCCTATTACGGCTCCATGATAGTTTTCTTGCGATTTATTTAAAACAAATTAATGTTGGAGCTCCTTCGACATCAGGAATTAACTTTTATAATGCTTTAGGGTGTACCTTCAATTTAAATATAACAAATAATAAGTAGATTTGTTCTATATGTGCTGTTTACTTTGTCATAATAAAATGCAATGAAATATACCTCAGTTTCTTATATTCTGAATTCTGAGCAGTTGGCGATAAAATTTTGTATGCACCACGTCAGCAAAGTGTCTTTATCGGACTCGCCTAAATATCTATTTAATATTCTAATTTTGTGTTAACCTATAAAATGTAATAACGTTACGCTACTGATTTGAAGTCGGATATCAATTTTACATTGTGCTGATTTAGACAAGTTCTCGCATACGACTGCAACTTCATGTGGGTTCTTTTTATGTGAAACGGAGTCTACTTAAGTATAGTGCTGATCCTGTCACTACATAGAGATGATTAAATATTTCTTAATAATCGTGAAACATGAAAAAATTATTTCTAATTAATAAGTTTATTTGTCGCTAATTATATTTTAATGATTTTAATTCAATGTCACCAGACGGAAACATAATAATTTAATGCGGCATCAAAAATATTTACTTTGTTTTTAAATAAAAAAATTGATGACAATTTCAGTGCAAAGTATGTTGAATAATCATAACTGTGTGTATAGTGCTTTTTTTTAATCTGTATATTTTAATTATTAATTACATCGTATTAACTTTAATTTATTTTCTGTCGATTGTTTAACTGCATAATTATTCCGTTCTGAATGAGGTCCCGTCACGAAATGCCAACAAAGTCTGTTATAAGCAATTTTTTCCAAATATCTACCGTTCATTTTTGAAAAATTTATACAGAATCATTCAATAAACTATTTTGGCATAGGCAACTCAACATACACAACATCATTCGATAAACGATAGTAGGCAACCCAACATACACAAAATATTCACTAAACGATATTGGCATAGACAATCCAATGTACACAAAATCATTCATAATAGGCTTGTTAATGTAAAAATAATGATGAACTTTAAACTTCCAAACAAACTGGAACACTTTTTTGACAGCATTACGCTAAAAAAATTCAACAAAATCATATTTTAAAAAGTTTTCGACTGCAATACAAGTGTACTACCGAGGTCAAGGCCGTTGATTGATTGCTTGGTTCGGTACCATCAGTCAGAGGCTCAGAGTCCTCCGTACCTCAGCCTTCAGGCTTTTTGTGCTATTGGTTGTGCGTTTATGTGAAGAGACCGTAGCATTTATCAGTCTTTTCACTAGGTTTTTCTAAAAAAACCCTCCCTTAGATGCTCTATGAATTAGAATTAGAGGCTGTTTCCTCCTCTTTCATGTACAAACAACAGATAGGTTCCTCTCTATATATGCCGATTCTATATGTGCTTTCTTAGGGTACAGTAACAGGTGGGTAAACCCTCAGTTATCTGGTCTGAGAATTTTTTTACCAGGAGTTTGCTGTGTTCTCCTGTTTCGGAACGTGTTTCCAGTACGAGTAGTACAATTTCTCTGCTAGAGTATCTCCCTTTTCGTCTCCTACAATACCCTTATGCTCAGGAACCCACTTAAGAGTTACTCTATTATGATTAGCCAGGGTTCCATTGATCTGTTTTTGCTACCAGACTAAGGCCCCATAGGTAACCGTGGATCTCACCACATTTGTGTACAGCCTGTGTAAAACCCGTGGATTTAGTCCCCATGAATTTCCTATCACCCGTTTAGCAGCCATTTTCCTTTTATTGGTTTTGTCATGAAGGTGTGAGTTCCAGGTTAGGTTTGCATCCAGAATTCTACCCAGATACTCAAACTCCTGGCTTAGACATAGCTCCACGTTGAATAGGCTCTCAAGCATACTTTTTCTAGTGAAGGGAATGAGCGCAGTATTTGCATGGTTCACCATTAGGCTTTCCCTACTACTTTATATCGCCACCCTTTCCAGAGCCTGTTGCATCAGCTTCGATATAACATTAGGGTATTTCCCCAGTAGATCATATGTATACCCTGGGCGTATATCCTCTTCCTATTCATTTCCTTCAGGAGATCGGTAACCCATGGAGAAAAAAGTTTTATAAAATGATTTAAGCATATTTTCTAAGCTTTTTAATGAAACAATATTTGCCAAAATCACTATAATAGAACTGTTATAAATTAGACGGTCACAAATTTGTGCAAAATGTTTATATATTTTTACTTGATACGCAAATATTATATTCATATCGATAAGAATATTATTTAGTACTTACTTGTAAGTAATGCATATTATAATTTAGGTATCAAACTTCACCTAAATTTTTACGCATTAATATTGAAATGAGATAAAGATTGGGTCAAGTTCAGTAAAACACATCAAATTGAATTCCTGTGATTTCGATAGATATTTTTGTTTATATTTGAAGTAAGTATTGCAATCCATTTTTATTCTTTATATTTTGAAGATAGAAAGTGAAGTAGATAAAAATAACGTAGTTTCTATGCGGTATTTATAGGGTCATACGATTCAACAAAGACATACTCACCGTTTATGTTTTCTTCTATTGCGTTTAATCTTAACTTCCAAATAAAATCCGTAAGATGAATAAGACAGACTTATGCAATTTGACGGGAGAAAAAAGGATATGTATTTAGTTTTCAGCGATTCTAAAAAGTCTTAAAAAGTTTTTATTTAAATGTCAGTTATGTCACTTTGACAATTCAAAGTGACAATATGAATAATAAGAAGCAATTTTCCGGTATTCTGCATCCTCGAGCAAAAAAATGATACTTAATCTGACAGATTATTTCGAGAACGAATGAAAAAGTAGAAATTCGACAACCAGAGTGCAGAAAACATAATTCATTCTTTTCTCCGGGTATATTTGTAATCTCACATTTTGGTAACCTCTGTGTCTTCTGATTTGATACAACCCGCACGATAAGAGCGCCTTTGACCATATTCTTGCTAACTGAAATAATTCTATAGAATAGGTACCAATATTCTATAGCAATCACTTATTTTTACATAACTATTATGATTATTTTAGTAAAAAAATAAATACAAAATATAACAATCCGCCATCTTGGCTCAAACACCGGTCTCAAACTCGTTACGTCAACCTTTTGTATATCGTTTGAATTTTTATAGTATTTTCTGGTTTTACGTCGTTTAAATGATATTTACTCGCTTTAGAATTTACTACTATCATTTGAAAACTGGGAAATACATTTATGAAGATTCTACAGGGTGATGTCATAGAGACACCATTACTATTCTAGCGTTTTAGTACGAAATTTAAATTGTATTTTAAAAACGCGAATTTCGCTTTCCATACCCTCATTTATTCAAAAAAGAGCATTTTTGAATAAAGCATATGCGTACAAACATCGTGGGCAGTTTTTCAAAATCAGTCATCATATATTATATTCATTCTAAAATCGGTTCTATACAAAAAATCCATATTTATAAAATAGTTGATGTATTCAATACGATTGAGTGTAGAATTTAAATAAGATATCGAAGTTCAATGTCAAATTTGAAAGTTCCAATATGTATTCAATATTTCATTGGCTTTTTCGAATTTTTACATATCTATCTAAAATATTATTTTGAAAGGAAGTTGAATTAAATTTATTATTTAAAATACCCGCTGTATATTTTCACTCACAGAGTCTTCTAAATTTTTATTCCAATTTTGTTACAACAATTGAAGAACGGGCGTAAGCAATAATCAAATTTTTTGAATCAATAAATAAATACACATTAATATAAGAATTTATTTTACTCTGGATGAAACTTCATTTAACAAAAATATACAGTAGTATTAATTATAAAAATCTTATCATTAAGTTGATTGGCACAAAGTACATATTAAGTATTCTATTAACTGTAATTAATAATACAATGTATGCTGACAATCAACATTTTACGCCGAGAGACTAGCTCTAAGACTGAGGAGAGAGCGCGAGAGCCCACGCGCTCAAGGCACATAACGTAACGCAACGGTCAGATCTTTTGCGTCGCGACCCCCCAGCGCTCCAAGTAACGTAACGGTCAGACCAACCTAACATAAAGAACTACAGTTCTAAAAAATCGTAAAACTCACTTTTTCAAAGGGAAGACCCTGTATATTTTCGCATTTTTGGATTTCGCAGATAATTTTGGGCCTCTTTTCTTTTATAAGTCCTATCTCAATATGTAGGAAACCACACAATCTGATATGATTTAAAAAGAAACAAGAAGGCCGAGAATTGATGATAAGATTTTATATTTTATTTTAGATATTTTTTGATTACAGTTCTAATCATTTTAAGTACAGATTTTTAAAAGGCCACTTGACATAGTGCAATACAATTGGCAAGAAATTGCAGCAGGGTCAGTAAATTGCAAATAATGAATCTTGCATGCCATTTGACATCATGCAATTCTCTTTCATTGCTCAGAGAAAAAAACTAAGTAGATCACTGATGCCTATTATCAGATCACAAAACATCAATCACCACAATCAGCAGATAGGTATAGTCAAAAGCGCTCTTATCGTGCGGGTTCAAAGGTCACTAACCATATGTATCAAATCAAAAGACACAGAGGTTACCAAAATATACCCATTTTTTTGCTTGAGGTTGCAAAAAACCGGAAAATTGCTTCTTATTATTCATATTGTCACTTTGAATTGTCAAAGTCACAAAACTTCGCTGGTGAAAGACTTTTTAGAATCGCTGAAAACTAAATACATATCCTTTTTTTCTCCCGTCGAAATTGCATAAGTCTGTCTTTTTCAACTTACGGATTTTATTTGGAAGTTATGATTAAACGCAATAAAAGAAAACAAAAACAGTAAGTAAACACTTTTAGCTGGTCATAAGTCTTTACACGTATCCGTATCCGTATTGGAGTTACGTTGACGTAAAGAAATTGTCAAGAAAGCCTTTTTAGCAGAAAACTTATCGCTTCCTTCTGTTTCTAATTGTATAACCTCAAAGTTTTTTTATTTTACCTTTCTATATTTTTGTAAAACGTAAAATGGGGGCGATATTAAATAATCCATTGCTGCTAGACGAGGAAGATGGTGTAATATAGCACAAATAGCACGGAATACTGACTTTGGTCGGGATAGGGATACGTTTAAGTATACGGAGTAGGGTACGTAACAATACGTTCAACGCATCGTATCGGCTGAGACGTAACGGGTCTATAGTTTGGCAAGTTTATCTGTAGCTACGGGGCGTCAGTAAGAGGCGAGGAAAAACATGGCGTATATCTGTCAAACGTACAAATGGCGTACGGTACCTATTTTACCAAGTAAAACTGAAATTACAAAGGTAACTGTCAGTAACTGACAATACGAACACCACTGGATAAATCAATATCAGTCAATTGACGAAGTGAGAGGGAAGAACATACGCACGCGCTTTCCAATAAGAAGTAACCTGGTCGATAAAAATCACCAATTATGTAATCGGAGGGTGTGGTCATTATGGTTTTCGTACAACGTTGCCAGAGCTTTAAGAATCCCATAACAAATTTGGAAAAGTGTTCTCTTTTAATATTCATAAATTGGAAAATAATGTTAATAGAATAAATCCAAGGAAACAAGTACATTATAAAATTAACGTTTAATCATATTTTTAATATTGTTAATAATAAAAAGACCCATTTATAATTATTATCACTACATAATCAGTTCGTCTATTTTTTTATAGTTAAACGTGGCAATGTCGAACGTTTTCGACTGCATTCCTTTCACGGTTTCAGATAAACTTGCCAAAGTATACACATGCGCAGTTCGTTACGTATACGGATACGTGAGAAATTTAAGACAAGCTAAAAGTCTCTAGTATGTCTTTGTAGAATCGTAGGCACGTAGGTATGACCCGTATGATACTACTGCATTTGACTATATCATTCGATAGGATATAGTTAGCTGGTTGCTAACAAAAAAGAAACTGGATTTCTCCTTAGAATTGCGCCTTGCATGCAATAAAAAATTATTAATTGACAATTTGAAAGAGTTTGCAACAATATTAACTCCAAATTAATTATTACTGAGTCTAAGCAAAAGTAAAAGAAAATTCACATTTCGCCCTGTATATTAGTTAACAAAATGGTAGCAATCACTTCCATTTGGGCATTTAATATACCCTCTAGGAACATCGAAACTAGTTAGGAATATGCTTACAGTTCTTCTTGACTGACCCTGTATACCTACACAATATATTTCCGTAATATTTATTTAAAAGACAAACTTTTTAATCATATCTGTTGTATAGTTTAATTCCGTTATAAAATGTACCTAGATCCTTGAGTGCACTCTCAAATAATTATAGGTATGTACCGGTATAAATAAGCAGGTATTTTAAACCGGTACCCGGAGCGATAGCTTGAATCAAAAATTCTTTTCAAGCGAAGTATACCATCGCGCGACTTATGTTTACGGTACTTACGAGATGTAAAATGTGTTCAGTTTGCCACAGCCACAAGCATTTGATCGGTTAGTGAATATTGACGTTAAAAATAAGTTTTTCGTCTTGTTGTAGGTGCGTGGCTATCGAATGTGAGACGAATAAGTGGTTTTCAATATTTAACAAATCAAAATGGCACAAACAACTTACAATAACGGTAAGTGGACTAAATTTTGTTGAGGTTATGTGCATACACTTGTTTACTAGGTCAAGTTTACTACATTCTTTTAGAAATTATCATAAACTCTTGTTTACAAAAAATGTTGAATTAACATTACAGTCTTAGCTGTTTTACCCGAACACTACTTCCTATTATTTAAATGACCACGTGTTCAATACAATGAAGTTTATTTCATGAACCAATAATTATTTAGTGGTATGAATAACAGGGGCGTAGAAGAAGGTGAATTTTTTAAAATTTATATTAATTTTGTAACGAAAATATTAAAAGTGGATTCATGCAACATCCACTAAATTGAAACTAATTGAAGGTTAAATTTAAAATAAGAATGTTTAGCTGTTCATGCAACAAAAATTAAGAAATTTATAAACCAACCCTTTTCAATCATTTGTCAAAACTTCCAATGGTAATCGAGCTGTTAGATAAATGAAGATAAATATTAAACTTGTTCACGAAAAATAAAGTTGTACCTAGATCATAATAAGTTTTGATCATGTAACATAAACTCATGTAAACAATAACTTAACACAAATGATGGCTGATTGGTAAGCTCAGAACCAGAAGATCATTTATGGTCAGGACTCGAGACTGACACATGCGTTGTTTGGAATTCATGGAATAAACTCATTTTTGCTTACATGAATCCTCCTTAAAAATAGGAATTAAATGAAGGTACCATTAGTCTTATTTTTGAATAGATAATTCGTTTTTTTTTTTCATTTCTGTTGACAGTTATCATTCTGTTCTCTTCTGGATACACTCTGATGGATTTACTTTACTTTACTTAGTTTAAACTTAAAAGCAAAAAAAACTAAAGAAAAATAAGGAACCCATCACAAATATAATGCTTATAACATAAATTCGATCTGACTGCCCGACAGTACGAACGCCATTGCATGCCTGGCGGACAGACTATTTTCAATATAATGTATTGCGTATAGCCTAAAAACTTTGCCAGTGGTGTGAGGATATTACCAAATCTTATTATCAAAAAACAACGCAATACATTAATATCGGCCTTGTAGATTTTTTACTTTTAAGTTTGTTTTTAAATGTTGATTGATAAGGAAAAATCATAAAACGCTAACATGTATTATAATATTGACAAAGTTTTCGTCGCTTATTTGTACATATAATTTATTATATGTACCTACAGAGTGCTTCTATAAAAAACAAGCAGAAAATCACAGTTTAATATTTCACTCTTGTATTACATTGTGAATATTTGTGAATGATAGGTAAGTAACCGAGATGATACCTGACTCTGATGACCTTGAATCGAGCTGCTGAGCTACCTACTATAAATAATGCGTGATACTTTCTTCAAAAAATAAATGTAGAAGTAAGGGGTCACAATAGATCTTCTAGATCTCAGTGAATGTCATCCCAAAATAGATACATTCTGCAAACTATTTAATTGAGTATTTGTTATTAATTTTATCAAATATTTCAATTCATTAAAGTAGTTATATTTCGTTTTAATTTATTAGAATATGAAAATTAGCGAGGTCAATCTATAATAATTAATAGAATATTTCCAATTGACGTGCGCATTTTGTTTATTACTTATCTCTGTTCTAAGCTCTGAACAATTAATAATACTAGAAGAGTAAACTGAAGTATTACCCTATGTCAACATAAATAGTCTACTTGTTGTCGTTATTAATATCAAGCATTTATGGCGAATACGTGGCCTATGTGGCGCCCTCTACAAAATACATCGAAATAGGTACAAAATTATGATTTCTCATATCCAAAAACCCCCAACCTCAAATTTTTGTGCATATACGTCGAAAAGCGTTAAGTTATTGTAAAAAATGAAAATTAAAATTTCATGTTCAACACCCTGTATTTATCTTAATATCAACATTTTAGTTGATTTAAATTGCAATATTTTGAAGTGGAGATTGTACTGTACTTCTATGTACAATTACTTAGGACCATCCTGTAGATGTCAAAGGTAATAGTATAATACTATTATAACGCCTTACAGAGCCTTTTAAAATCAAAGAACAATGACGTCCACTAAGTAGCTACAACTACTTCCCTGGCTATATGCTACGAAGGACGTGAATTACACTTCAAAGTTGAACGGGGTTGGTTCTATCTTGCAGCTATGAAACACACTCATATGGGATACTTACTCTATATGTATTATATCTATGGTTTAACCACGTTATAACCTATTAAGTAACTGACGTTTTGACATTGATGATATTTTTAAAAATACTGACAAACATAATAGAAAACAAACGGAAGAAAAAAAACATTCAGATTAGATCTCAGTGTATTGTATACATCCATATTCATTTCTAATAACCAATTGAATTAGGTCATATCTTTTCACTATTACTCCTTCTATGTTTTTAGGACCTGATCAAATTATACCTACCGAAGCACATATTTGTACCGATCCAAATGGGGCCGTTAAACTTAGAATTCCAGAAAATGGTAAAGCAATCGAAACCATCAAACCAATTTCTGTGCCCGGTCTTCTTGCGAGAACAGCTGCAGATTATCCGGATACAGTAGCATTGGCCAGTAAAATTAATGGAAAATGGGAAAAAGTTACTTACAAGTAAGTAAGGTCTATACACTGTGTTATTTATAAGATACGACATAGGGATTCCTGAACAAAACTGTCAAACGGGAGCTAAGTTTTTTACCAAATAGCGTTCATAAAAAATAATAACCGGTTTGGAAAGGTCGTTGGAAAATAAGTTCAAATGCACTTTTAATTTTCTTGAATTCGTTTTGGTTTAATAAAAAAAAACAAGGTAGTGCAAGGTATTATTTAAAAGTGGAACCTGAAGTGGGGCGGTTCGCTTCACCGCTGAGAATATTTTTTTTTCTTTTTTTTCACAACTTTTGTCTAAAAAACATTTAATTTGAAGTAAAGCAAAGTTATTTGTTTCAAAAATTGTAAAAAAAGAACTAAAAGGCGTCCAATTCCACGATATCCACCCGAACATTTTGAAAAAACCTTGGTTTTCTGGTATATCAAATCGTCATCTCATTAAAACAATGAATAGATTAAGAAGCAAACATGGGTTATACCCAGAATACAAGTTTAAAATTGGTCTGGAAGTTCTACAGAAATCTTCACATGGCGGGAGCAGCACTTCCTACCAACTTAGATGCGCTTTTGTGTCTGCGGATTGTAAATATATATATATGTAACCATTAATAAACATTTGGAAAAATTAAAATTAGATTGTATATAAAAAATATATAGAAAAAAAAATAAAGAAATAAATAAATGAATTTAAAAAAATGAGATGAAAATTAGAAAAAAACCTACTAAATTACTAACATACGTATTAAAAAGGAAATGTATAAAGGATTATTTAAAATGATCGTAAATACTAACAAAAAAAATGGCCAATTGATCTCAGATCAAGGTCACTATGTGAAACACACACACAGAGCGAATTTAAGAAAGTTAAAAGTGCATTTTAACTTATTTTTCAGCGACCTTTCCATATCTGTTATTATTTTTTATGAACGCTATTTGGTAAAAAAGTTATTAATAATAGAAGAGTATAATTTTCTAATTACCAGCATCAATCCTAGGGTGGCGGTCGTCCGCTTGCAAAGACTTCTCTCTGATACTAGGGAGTGAAGCTATCTGCCCGACACAGAAATAGAAAAAAAAATCGCCTTATTTATAAATAAACTTCATATTTAGTTCTAATCAAGGTTGACCAACCTAAAGCACTAAAGTGCTCAACTTTGAGTCGAAAGGATTATAACATTAATTTATATTTCAGACAATATCTAGCCAACGTACGGACTTGTGCCAAAGCTTTCTTAAATTTGGGCTTAGAACAAGGATGTTCGGTGTGCATTTTGGGTTTTAACAGTGCAGAATGGTTTTACTCACATTTAGCGGCAATATTTGCTGGGTAAGTAGGTAGATAGTTCATATAATTACCTTTTTGGTGTGCGTCATCGATTATTCATGTCCTTTTAATACATTACGTTGGAAGAAATGTGAAAAAAAGGCAAGTCTGTGATTAATCCTGATCAAAATATCACAATAATGAACCGTTTAAATGTATTACAAACGTTAACCCTAATCTCTAAATAAAAAAAATTGATTAGTGTTTAGATTACGCGCAAGCGCGACCTACCAATCGGAAGAAATTACAACATCTATATGTCAAAATAACAAATAAAATGTACGACATACCGAAAACCCGGATATACGTCACAAACGATGACGCACACCAAGAAGGCTATTGAATGTACCATACTCTTCTTAGAATTACTTACCTATAATTAATGTGATATTCGTTGTTTTTAGTGGTATAGCGGTAGGAATTTACACAACTAATTCTCCAGAAGCGTGTTACTATTGCGCAGAAAATAGTAGAGCTAACATAATAGTTGTAGAAGATGAAAAGCAATTAGCTAAAATATTGGAAATTAAATCGAAACTTCCCAAATTAAAGGCAATAGTACAATACTGCGGAGAACCCACTCATCCAGACGTGATAAGTGTAAGAAAATTATTTATCTTGAAAAAATAATAATTAATGAGTATTGGAAATTATTTTAAAACTGTTTTGTTTGTAGTGGAAAAGACTGATGGAAATTGGTGCTCAACAAACGGATGATGACTTAAATATGGCATTGAAACAGGTTGCCGTTAATAAATGTTGTTCTTTGGTTTACACGGTAAGTATCTTTAATATAATTACTATGTTTCTGAATTAAAAAATAACACTGTGCCGCAAATATTTATTACTAAAATCAAGTAACAATTTTCACCGCGACTCTAAAATTCCTCACTTCACCAAGTCAGAGCCCTAAACCATAAGGATATGAAGATATATCAGTTATTATTTAAGAAATGTACCTACCACTGTTTGGCAGATACCCTGTATAGTACACAATATTTTTAAAATGTGGCCATTATCAAACTACATACTTTTTATTTGAAACATTTTTTTGATAAAATCTGCCAATTAGATTTAATTTATCCAAGTGTATACGGAGGTCCACCCTGTATGTTTCAACAGTTCAATTTGTTCAATAAAAGTTAAATTTCTTCTGAATCTGTTTCTGTTTACTGTACAATAAGAGATTTATAAACTTTTGTTACAAAGTCGTCAAGCCCAGATGCCGAGTCAACAAAATATTGTGAAACGTTCTTTATTTTCAATGCATATAATATTTTTTCTACGACCACTATCGAAAGTCGTCTTTTGTGCCTTGAAAAGCAACTGCAAAGTTGATATTTTCCGCGAGCTGTCATAATTTGACAATATTGGCGTTCTTAAAAAGAAAGTAACTTTGGCGCACGCCCAATTTTATTTTTAGATAAAAGAGAGCTATGATAGTATTTATTTCAATATAAACTGTAGAATAAATAAATATTTTAGTTAATTTTCTAATAAGTTAAAGCATCCAACAGTATTTTCCGTAATAATTTAATGAGAAATAGGAAAATCTAAAAAATATCCGACATTAATGTAATAAGTGTTGCCTACGTACATAAGTACACGAAACTGCAATCTGGAAACTGCTAAGTACAAATTAATTTTCTTTGGTGTGATCGTAGGAAAAATCTTGTAGGTATTTCGAGCAGAAAGTCCTTTGGTAGTCTCGACAGATTGCCAAAGTACTACTTTCTGCTTTTGATACACAAATAACTATTGTTATAGTCTGGTACCGTCGGCAATCCCAAGGGAGTGATGTTAAGCCACGACAACATGACATGGGACGCACTAGCTTTATTGGAACGTGTCGGGATTCCCACCGGCAACAATGAACGTGTGGTTAGTTATCTTCCTCTAAGTCACGTGGCTGCTCAAGTAGTCGACATATACATAGTTATGACGGCGGCGGGAACTGTTTATTTTGCCGATAAGGATGCTCTTAAAGGATCGCTCATCAATACTCTACAGGAAGTTCAACCCACCAAATTCTTAGGCGTTCCGAGAGTTTATGAAAAAATCTACGAGAAGATGATGCAAATCGCCGCAAAAAACGGTACTGTGAGAAAATATATTTCGGGTTGGGCCAAGAAACAAGCCCTGCAGCATCACATTGATAGTATAAACGGGTAAGTATTTTACAGTGCCATAGATGACATGTGACATATAACTTTGTCTTGACGCCATTTTACAAT
>CAJUYG010000421.1:37368-47733 GCA_910591675.1 Galerucella calmariensis
GTCTTGACGCCATTTTACAATGCAACAGATGACATGTGACATATAACGTCTCAATATTCAAATATAAGTAAACTTTTTTCATTTTTATTTTCCAGCACAAAATCTTATACATGGGGTTACATGCTGGCAAAAAATTTGATTTTTAGTAAAGTGAAAGATGCGCTCGGTCTGTCTCAGTGCACTATTTTTGTAAGTGCCGCAGCTCCTTTATCGTCGGATGTCAAGAGATACATGCACAGCATAGATATACCTATAATGGAATGCTTTGGTGAGTTTTTTTAATATTCGTACTCAGAATTTCTATTAAAAAAATATATGTTTTTTACCACTATTTGAACAGATATTGTTTCATAAAACCTACTCTGTATTCCATAATATGAACTTTTTCAAAAGATAAACATATAATTATTTACGATCAAAATAAAATTTTCAGGTATGTCTGAAGCAAGTGGTGGTCACAGTGTTGGAATCGAAGGTGCTACAAATTTTGATACAATTGGTATGACCATTCCTGGAATGAAATCAAAACTATTTAATGTCGAGGATGGTCAAGGTGAATTATGTTTGTATGGAAGACACATATTTATGGGTTATTTAAATGAACCACAAAAGACCCACGAGAGTTTAGATGAAGATGGATGGTTGCATACAGGAGATTTGGGTAGAATAGATGACAAAGGTTTTATATATATTACTGGTAAGCTGCTATTTTTACGAAAAAGTACACAGATACTAAACATAAATTGTGATCAATGTCGAGTTATAATTCACCAGCTTTTAAACTACAAAAACCTGTCTATAAATAGTAGTCATATTTTTAGTTACTTCCCTATAAGTATGAACATACGTTAATAAACTTATAGTGGTTAAATTTTGATTTACAGGTAGATTAAAAGAACTGCTAGTAACTGCTGGTGGTGAAAATATCCCCCCAGTACCCATTGAACAACAGGTGAAAAATGAACTACCCCACATAAGTAACACCTTTTTGATTGGTGACAAACGCAAATTTTTATCAATGTTAGTTAGCTTAAAGACTGAAATGGATCCTCAAACAGGAGCACCACTCGATATTCTTACTTCTGAAGTGAAAAAATGGCTTAATAATTTGGGGTGTCCGGCTGAAACTGTTAAAGAAGTTTTAGCTGCTGGTCCTGATAAGAAATTGATGGATGAGTTGATGCGAGCCATAGAAAATGTTAATAAAAATGCTACTTCTAATGCTCAAACTATAAAGAAGGTTTCTGTGCTTCCAGCAGATTTTTCTGTTCCTACTGGAGAATTGGGTGAGTTTTATTAATTGATATAAACAAACATTGTATTCTTGTTTACTTTTTATTATCTTGTATAATGTTAATAACATAATTTGGTTTCAGGGCCAACAATGAAAGTGAAGAGGCGTATTGTTGAACAAAAATATGCAGATATCATCGAAAAAATGTACTCGTAAAGTTATTATTTATATTGTTACTGTTGAAATGATTATATTTTAATACAAAAGGTAAACATAGGATTCAAGCTATTGTAAAAAAAATCACATTTAGTTTTTGTTGATTGAATTTTTTCTAGTACAACAAAATGTAATTGTCTCAAAAGATTTTTTTACGACACTCAAAGCTTCAAATAATAAACCAATAATTATTTTGGTTTCAAGGTGTTGTCCTACTGTCTACCAAAATAAATCTCAAAACCTGAATTTGTTTTTCTTTTTAACCTAGTATCTCCCATAAGTTTTAAATAACATCAGTTTATACAAAAGTATGCCAAAAAAAATTCAATTATTGACTCAAAAGGTTATGGTTTTGAAGTAAATTCTGTATTTCACTAAGCATTTTAATTATTATGGTGCTCAAAGTAAAAAATAAAAACAAACCTTAAATTATATGACGTCTTCAGTATTAATTTCTTTGGTTAGAGGATCTTTTGGCACAGAGTCACAATCACTAGAATCCAATTGTAAACTAACAATGTGTTTGCCTGGAATCATAACTAGCCCCAGCATTCTAGGTTCTTCATTTATTGTTTTACTTTTATGTTCAGTAGGTAGATATTCAGAACAAGAACCCAATATTATATTAGCATCTCTGTCTGTACACAAAAATATTCCAACTAGAACTCTTCCATCAGTCATTTCCACTCTGAATGACTTATTTAACCAAGACCGAAGAAGCAAAACTCCAGGAAGTTCCTGAGAAATAGAGAAAGGTTTATTTAGAAAAAAGCAGGGTATAATCAACATTCAAAGTGAAATGTATAGGTATTAAAAGTTAGCGGAGTTTATTAGATTTTTATCTCTCCAAAAAGTTCCATTGTATATTTTACATAAATCAAAGAAATCCTATTTTTCCAAGGTGTACAGTATTTACCTCTTCTGGCTTTGGTTTTTCTACTTCCCCAGTAAGTTCTGACAAGTTTGTTTCTAATACCACTGGGAAGTTTTTTACATCTGAATCTTCCTCCATGCTTATTAATAATTAATGTAATTTAATTAAATAATTATTTTTTAAAGAAAGAAATTCAATTTAATTTAGGAATGTTTCTTCTTCTCTTTTTGGGATACATTCTGGTAGCTAAAGTAAAAGTAATTTACCCAAGCAAATTTCCTTCCAATAAAATGTCTATTATTTATCATTTTATTGATACTCTTACTATATAATATAATATCATGAATGATCAACAAGATAGTTTACTATATCAATTTATTACACTCGAAAAAATTTTGAACCAGTGGCTGAACATAATCATCTACACAGACAACATACAGAAAATTTACAGATGGTTTACACCAGTTACACATCGCGCCAGGTTCAAAATATTTCGCCAGTAGCTTAGGGTAAACACACAAATTACTCCCAGTACACAATTATAATGAAAGCAGAGAACAGAATATTATTCTTAGTTTTAAATTTGATGTGAAAATATGTAAATATAGGTATAATATCAAATTTTTTTCTACAGGCAAAACTGGTATGAATTTAAGTTAGATGGTAATGGATCCAAGAAATTCATAATTCATGCCATTGAAAATTTGTCTCCACAGTTGAAATTAGTATTCATCAAACTTGTTCTTTTGAATTTCTAAATCTATTTGGGTTTTGTCTGTCTGTAGGTATGTAGAACTTAACCTATAAGCTTATGTAATGTGAGTGCTAATGCCAAAAATAAATAAATAATGCAATATGCATAAAAACATTGCTAATGATCATATATTTGCCTTATTTAGCTCTTTCAATGTCTCGTGTTCAAGATCTTGCTTGTATACTGAAATCTTTGCAACTAATAACTGAAGCTTGTGTGAAGTTACAAACGGATAATATTAAATTTATATGGACAAACTCAAGTATAAGACCAACTCTGGAAAACTGTATTTCCAATGGCCAAAAATCTTCAAAATGTAGTGGAACAAGTGCCCCCGATATTAAAGATAGTATGGAACGGGTGGCCACAGTCTTGCATGGAGTGAGAGTGTATACAAATGTGGCCTTGGGCCAAAAAGGTAAGTATATTATTAGGTGACTAACACTATTTCCAAAAATGGTCAATGCTAGTAGGTGCTGGGTTTCAAAAATAAGTAGGTGATGTTTATTTTGTAGATGTAACTAAACCAGATAAATTAGAAATACCTGTTAAAAAAATTATAAAGGAGAAAAAACCATTAAAAACTAAGGTTTTAGAAGAATATAAAAAAGTTTATACAATAGAACTTACTGATAGTGATAAAGAACTTATTAAAAGGTTGGATATGGAACATAGAGCCAAATTAATCAAAGAAAAGGATAGAGAAGAGAATGAAATAAAAGTGACACAGAACAAAGATGAAACACGTTCACAAGAAAAACCTAAAATAACATCTGTTCCTAATCCAAAATCTAAATTGAAGGTACACCTACTAATTGTAAACTGTATTCCAGAATAACATAATATATTTTTAGCTGAGTGATAATGCAAAACAAAGAAAAGTACCCTCCTCTAGAATTGGTCGAATGGTATCATTTGGTAGCCTAGCAGCTGGCTTAGGGATTGGTACAGCAACTGAATATGCAAAACGTACTCTTGGCTTAGGAGAATCGACAGGTGATGCATCAACTCTTTTCATGAGTAAAGCCAATATGGACAGAATTGTTGATACTTTATGTAAAGTAAGAGGAGCAGCTTTGAAATTAGGTCAGATTTTAAGTATACAGGATGATTCAATAATCAATCCAGAGCTAGCTAAGGCCTTGGAAAGAGTTAGGAAATCTGCAGATTTCATGCCTAATTGGCAGTTGGAACAGGTAAGGGTATAATTATTTATTACTTTTCTCAGTGTTAACAGAGACTAAAATAATTTGTTAGATTTTGGTGGCAGAGCTAGGCCCTCACTGGAGAAAAAAATTTGAAGTATTTGAAGACACACCTTTTGCTGCTGCTTCTATAGGTCAAGTGCATCAAGCAACATTAAAAGATGGAACTGAAGTTGCTATTAAAATTCAATATCCTGGAGTGGCAAGAGGTATCGAGAGTGACATTGACAACTTGGGGGCTATAATGAAGATGTGGAATGTTTTTCCAAAGGGAATGTTTTTGGAAAATCTCATGGTTGTGGCTAAAAGAGAATTGGCATGGGAAGTGAATTATATCAGAGAAGCTGTATGTACCAAGAGATTCAAAGAAATTTTGTTACCTTACAAGGAGTATTATGTACCAAATGTTATTGGTAAGTGCTGGAATTTTAATTTTTGTACTAAATGAAATTTTATTTGAGATATAAAAATATTGTTTTGGAATAAATACTTCTTTAACTACACATTTACATTTTCCATTGGCATATCATGAAATTTTTGAAAGAGATTCATTTATTTGTAACAATTTTTGTGTGTAAAACAATTTTCATGGGTGGTTAAGATATTTGTCAAAATTAACGTCTATCATAGACAAATTTTGAAAGGAGTTTCATTTTTACTGCTTTTACTTCTATAAATTTCTGATTTTATTTATTTTTCCAGATAGTCTATCCACAAAACAAGTATTTACAACAGAATTATTAGATGGCATTCCTCTTGACCAGTGTTTCGATTTGGACATGGAACACAAAGAATTTATAGCCGATAAGATTATGGAATTGTGCCTTTTGGAAATTTTAAAATTTCGATATATGCAGACAGATCCGAATTGGGCTAATTTTTTGTATAACCCATCCAAAAAGCAGGTAAGTTATTGTTTAATTTAATATCGCTGAATGTCTTATTGTTAAATATTGTTATTGTATTGTTATTGTTAAATAATCATTTCTAATGGAGATTTTAAACCTTTCATCATTGAGTTTTGTGGTACCTATCGGAAAATAACGACTAAACATCAATTGTGATGATCTCTTTCAAGGTTTTTTTATTTGGTTCTTTCTCACACATTGCACTGACTGACCAAGATGCGACGTTATGTTTTTTTTCAAAATATTTTGGTTAACAAAACCGTCCGCTGTATACAGGGTGGTCCATAAGAAATGGGATTTTTCAGTAATTTTTTTTATTGGTTTAAATTGAAGTATTTTATTAAAAAATGTCTCCTTGAATTTTTTTTTTGGAGCTTGATTTCTATCCTAAAAAAATTATCAAAGTTGCGGAAAGCAAGCGCGCGGTTTGAACGTGACGTCACTCCTCCCTCCTTCGTGACGTCAAAGAGCCTACGACCTTGAAAACGACAGACCGTTATTTCCATAGGATTTGTAAAGTTTGCTTATTACCTGGTTTTTGATTTTGACATCTCATGTAACCTCGAAATTGATATTGACATTCTCTCTCATTTTGGATTATTTGTTTTTGATAAAATAACAATGTAAATTGCCCAAGCAAAATATTTACGTTCCTCGAGATGAAAACCGCGAATATCGTGGTTCGAAAAAGCAAAAGCTCGAAAGAAGTTGACCAAAACGAGGAACATTTTTGCTTCTTCCTTGGATGTTTTGGCCTCGACCGTAGCCGTAGCAGCAATTGGCTAGCCATTCTCACAAATACTGCCAACATAACTCCAGACCTTATGACGTGACTTGCCCCAAGGTCAAACGCGTGTTCAAATTACCCTATTATTTGTTTAACTTTTTATTCAGCTCTGTGACATTTTTATTCGAAAAAAAACTGCACAGGGAGAAAAATTATCAGTAAACTTTCAAATGAAATATTTTTTTTGAGATTCAAGCATCTACTGAAAAGGCCCATTAGAAGTACAGTACAATCTTCACTTCAAAATATTGCGATTTTAATCAACTAGCCTTAATAAATAAAATGTCGATATTGAGAGAGATACAGGGTGTTAAACATTTAATTTTAGTTTTTACACTTTTTGACGTATATGCACAAAAATTCAAGGTTGGGGGTTTTTTAATATGAGAAATCATAATTTTGTATCTATTTCGATGTATTTTGTAGAGGGCGCCACATAGGCCACACGTATGCGGCATAAATGTACGCAAAAGTTTTTTGCCTTTTACATTAGCGCTACTTTTGTGAAAAATAATTGAAGCCACATCATTACAACAACAAAAAAGTATACTTGTTAGTATCCCCAAATCTTAACGGTTTTAGAGATAATCACATTTTAGTGATTGACTACATGATTATTACTTAATGAAATTTTTTTCGAAAAATGTAGTTGTGTGTACGATAATTATTATTTTTAAATTTCAAAAGTACCATACATATTTTTCATTTTAACTTTTACTATACACTAATACTGTTCATCTTAATACTAAAAAAAAATAATTATCGTACACACTACATTTTTCGAACGTAATTTCAATAATAATCATGTAGTTAATCTCTAAAACCGTTAAGGTTTGAGAATACCAACAGAAAAACCTTTTTGTTGTTGTAATGATGTGGCTTTAATTATTTTTTACAAAAGTAGCGCTAATGTGAAAGGCAAAAAAGTTTTGGGTACATTTATGCCGCATACGTAACCTATGTGGCGCCCTCTACAAAATACATCGAAATAGATACAAGATTATGATTTTTATATCAAAAAACCCCCAGCCTCAAATTTTTGTCCATATAGGTCAAAAAGTGGTTTAAATCGCAATATTTTGAAGTGAAGATTGTACTGTACTTCTATGTACAATTACTTAAGGACTACCCTGTATATTTTAAATAAAATGGGACATCATCTGACTTGTACAAATAATAGTGGAGCCATACAGCTATTGGAACCAACCCTTTTTTTCTTATCACCACTGGTGTACACATTTTACATACATATAAACTCCTTCAAAGCTCCAAACCAAATACAATTTTAAAAATCTTTATTTAACTAACCTCACTTTATCACAGTTGGGAAGGACACTTTACCTGAAAGCATCCTTTTTATAAAGTAGACTTCACTGACATGTTAACATAAAACGGCTCCGAGCTAGGTAGAAGTATAGTTACACAAAAAATAAGTTTAGACATAAAAATGTTTATAGGTACTTGAAAAGTAAACAGAATAAAAAAAACGGAAAACAAATCGGGAAGTTGTTCATTATAATATATTTTTATCATATTGATAGCCCGATTTCAGGTAAGTGACCCTAAAACCGCAATAAACCATAGGCGGACATTGGAAACCTAAAACCTAAACATAAAAATTATGCATACATACTACCTAGTTATACTAGAAAATAGTACTCTCATAGGCTCCGCTCAATTGCATAGTACTTTCTAGTATAAATAGAAGACGTTTATTTAATAGTTTATTTTACAAGTTATACACTTAGTCGTACACTGCACTGTGACGGCTAATTTATCACTTCTAAATATATTTGAATTGAAATGGTAAGAGTTCTATTGTCCTCACTACCTGCGGTTCACTATACAGAAGAATCTAGCAAAAGTTGCTAACTGTACACTTATTCACATGAAAAAGCGTTTACAATTCTGTTTAATTCTTTGAATTAGTGTTTCAGAAACGTTTTTGAATTTATATTGAGCTCTTCTAGCTATCAATATGATAAAAATACACTGTAGAAGGAATAAATATTAAATTTGTAACTAATTATATTTTATTTTCAGCTACTTTTACTGGATTTTGGTGCTAGCAGAGAATATCCCAAGCCTTTTATGCACCAATACATTAAAATACTTAAAGCTGCTTGTGACGGAGATAGAAATACTGTTCTAAATGTTTCTCGAGATTTGGGCTTCCTTACTGGTTATGAAAGTCAGGTAAGTCATTCCATAATATACAATTTTTTCTATTTCATTTGGGTTTTGTCCAATTTAGGGTGGCTTAGATGAGTAAAACAATGAAAAGTGAAATGTTTCGTTACTGAAAATGATGATTTTTTAATCACCCTATATATGTTTTACTCACTTCTTACGATTATGCCGAAACCACTGTGGCAACATTGTAATGACATATTTATAGGAAAAATTACTCCATTTTTTTTTCTCACAATTATTTTTGTTAATAAAAGATATCCCATATGAAATTAAAGAGTGGGAACCCATAAAACCCCATAAAAACCCCACCCCTACTCGGATTTCAGTGATTGTTTGTCTTCTGTTTGGGTGTTGGTTTGCGGGGGGGTTGTGTCTCGGTTTTTTGGGGGGAGGTCTATCTTCTTCTACCTCGAGTCCTTCCACTCATTGTTTTTTCTCACCTTATTGTATTTTTTTCAATTTTTACATATTCGAAGACTTCCCCCGCAGTTTTCCATACATCTCTCTTACCAGTCTTCCATACACCTTTTTTGCAGTTTTCCATACACTTGTTTCACAGTTTTCCATACACCTTTTTTTACAGTTTTCCGTACACCTTTTTTTGCAGTTTCCATACATCTCTCCCACCAGTCTTCCATACACCTTTTTTACAGTTTTCCATACATCTCTCTTACCAGTCTTCCGTACACCTTTTTTCGCAGTTTTCCATACATCTCTCTTACCGGTCTTCCTTCCACTCATTGTTCTTTCTCACCTTATTGTATTTTTTTAAATTTTTACATATTTGAAGACTTCCTCCTTCCGCAAATTCCATAAAATATAATTCACTACTTAATTAAAAACATGTCATTAAAATTTGGAACAATTTTCCACCAAATTGCGATTGTAAATATTAACCGTTAATTTATTTGTGCTTTCGCTTCTCTTTTTTAGATAATGGAAGATGCCCATGTAGACGCGGTGATGATATTGGGTGAAATATTTCGAACCGACGGAAAATATGACTTTTGCAAACAAGATATGACACGTAGAATTCAAGATTTAGCCCAGACGATGTTAGTTCATCGACTCTGTCCACCACCAGAAGAAATTTATTCGTTACACAGAAAACTCTCGGGAGTTTTTCTACTTTGTAGCAAATTGAAAGTACAAATAGAATGCAGAGAGAAGTTTTTGAAGTTGTACGATGAATATATTCGAGAAAACGAAATGGATATTTCCGATACAAATGTGATACACACTACACAGTGATCGTCTTTATTTTTGTTTAGTATTGTCGCTTTGAGTGAGCTGAATATTCTTTTTGGATTTCTGGATAAAAAAAAAACACGGTGGATATCATGGAATAAAATATTTTAAAAATTATATCGAGCATTTAATAAATAAAGTTTATATCCCTTTATGAGTTTTTGTTTGATTTTCGTAGTATCTCTTAGTGTTCCTACTGCATTTTTATGAGCTCAACAAACAGGTTACATAAATCTTTCTCACCAACACTTTTTCTTCGCAAGTTTTCAATACACCTTTTCTTCAGTTTTCCATTTTTTACAGGTTTCCATATACCTTTTTTCGCAGTTTTCCATACATCTCTCTTACCACTCTTCCATACACCTTATTTTGCAGTTTTCCATACATCTCTCTTACTATTCTTCCATACACCTTTTTTGCAGTTTTCTATACAGCTTTTTAAAGTTCTCCTTACACTTTTTTTTACAGTTTTCCATACACCTTTTTGCAGTTTTCCATACATCTCTCCCACCAGTCTTCCACACACTTTTTGCAGGATTCCATACACCTTTTTTTTGCAGTTTTCCATACATCTCTCACACTAGTGTTCCATACACCTTTTTGCTGTTTTCCATACACCCTTTTTTTACAATTTTCCATACACCTTTCTTGCAGTTTTCCATACATCTCTCTTACCAGTCTTCCACACACTTTTTTTGCAGGATTCCATATACATATCTCTTACTAGTCTTCCATACACCTTTTTGCAGTTTTCCATACACTTTTTTTGCAATTTTCCATAAATCTCTTACCAGTCTTCCACACACCTTTTTTGCAGTTTTCCATACAACTCTCTCACCAGTCTTCCTTACACCTTTTTTTACAGTTTTCCATACACATTTTTTACAGTTTTCCATACACTTTTTTTACAGTTTTCCATACACCTTTCTGGCAATTTTCCATAAAT